>PVKC010032825.1:0-14147 GCA_004027635.1 Crocidura indochinensis
ATATATATATATATATATATATATATATATATATATATATATATATATATATATATATATATATATATTTGGTTTTTGGGTCATACCCGACAGTGCTCAGGGGTTACTCCTGGCTCCTTGCTCAGAAATTGCTCCTGGCAGGCACGGGGGACCATACGGGGCACCAGGATTCGAACCGATGACCTTTTGCATGAAAGGCAAATGCCTTACCTCCATGCTATTTTTAATACATAATAATTTTTTTTGTTTTGTTTGATGCTCAGGGGTTACTCTGGTTAAGCGCTCAGAATTTGCCCCTGGATTTGTGGGGACCATATGGGACGCGGGGGGATTGAACTGTGGTCCTTCCTTAGCTAGCGCTTGCAAGACAGACACCTTACCTCTAGCACCACCTCGCCGGCCCCAATACATAATACTTTTATATGATTATGAGTCATGGTTGATTTTTCACACTTTCTTTTAGACATTCCATTTTAACATGTGAACTTCACTTTAATAAGGTATTTTTCATACTCACAGAGTTATATATAATTCTCAGTATAAATGTTAACTGGTAAGGACTTAGGACAATTTCATGAGAATTCAAACATAGATAACTGTGTCCTGGGGCCCGTGAGATAGCATGGAGGTAAGGCGTTTGCCTTTCATGCAAAAGGTCATTGGTTTGAATCCCGGTACCCCATATTGTCCTCCGTGCCTGCCAGGAGCAATTTCTGAGCATGGAGCCAGGAGTAACCCCTGAGCGCTGCCGGGTGTGACCCCCCCCCAAAAAAAAAAAAGATAACTGTGTCCTTTCTCCAAATCAACCTCTCCATTCCTGATCCTTTTAGCTGACTCTAACACACCAACAATATGTGAAACTGATGCCTGCAGTTATTAAAAATGGCTTCACAGAAAGAGATAAAATCATTTATCTTAGTAAGGTTACAAAATGAATTGAAAGTCTTCTTCCTCCTCCCTACCCATCAATAATCAATGCTTTATTCATTCTCAATTCCACCCCAGATCTCATATAATTTTCTGTATCTGCTATATACCATTTCTTTTTGATCAAAATATTATATCCACAGGAAGCTTGAAGAGATAACCTAATTATATCCCTCTCTGAAGAAAATGCTGTACTTCCAACACATACTGTTCTTCTATATGTTAACATCTTTCTTGTGCTAATTCGTGGATTTGTCAAATGAAATAATATATATATATATATATAAACACTAGCACAGTGCTTGGTTTATAATATGGCTTTCAAAAGTGTTATGTTTCTTTCTCTTGTTTTTATTTTGCTCACAAATTCTAGCACAGTTTTCAGTACATGGTAGAATAAATTGGCCTGCATGTCTCCATAGTCTGCCATTATGCTGCCATCTGTTTTGTGAGAAAGATATGTACAGAAGGAAGTTATTTCAAATGAGGCATAATGGAGCCAAAGTTTCAATAATTCCGGGTATCTAAGTGCAAGTTTATATACTAGTAAAACTTTTTAATGTACTTTTCACGAGAAATTAGATAAAGCCCAACAATATTATGTATTTGTGCAATTTTAAAAAGATGCACGTATTCAAAAGTTCTACTTATAGCAATTTCATCCCGTATTCATATAGTTTTTAATACCTTTTGAGAAATAGTGGAGATTAAAATACACTCCCCCTCCAACTTTGTTGTCTATAACATTACTCTGAAAGGGATATTAACATGGCAGGATTAAGGTTTCATGCAGTTTTTCTCACATTTCATTCTTCCATTTCTTAAATTTATTTTAAGATTGCACAAAATTCTTATACCAGAAGTTTATTGAAATGGCTAACAAACTATGATGGTCATTTTAACAATTATAGTTGATTTTTGGCACTCAATTTAACTTATACAACAGTTAAACTAAGATTTGAATTCTAAATATATACAATACTTGTTTCCTAGATTCTTTTACTATTAAAATTAAATTCAGTTTAAACAGGGAACTTCTTACTAGAGATATAAAATTAAGAAGAAAATGTTTTTATCCAAATTAAATTTATATTCTCCAGAAGAAAGGGAGACAATAAACAAACAAAAAGAAAGTAAGAAAAATAATACTATTGATAAATAAACGTGCTCTAGATAAAATAAAAAAATAAACACGAAACACGGTGAGATGTGAAGATGCTGAACATTATATACTGTAATATTCAGTAAGTCAGACATTCAAAAGGAGGGTCTAAACAATGCAAAATGGAATAAGTTCCCAAATATCTGGATAATGCTAATGCAAATGTAGTGAGAATATCGGAACAAAAGAACAAAGATGCATTTTAAGATCACAAAAGAGCCAAGAGACAGAAATGTCTATAATAAGTAAATGTGGAATGCCCTCGTAAAGTTTATGAACAGAGTTGTTAAGCAGATCATACAAGGCTGATGGACTTATCTATTCCCCTGAGTGAAAGGAGGAATCAGGTACACTGTTTTGTAGTTAAGAAATGCTGTTTTGCAGGTAAGAAATGCTGATAGTCTAGAAAAGCAAAATAACGATGTTTAGAAAAGTCAGAATCTATAGAGACATTTTAAATATATATGTTTAGAAGAGAGTCAACAGAATTACCTGAAAGACTGACTATACAAACAGCAAAGTATATCATAACATTTTTTAGAAATTAGTAAATGAGAATTTTGAGATCACAAAAAAAAGTTGCTTATAAAATAAAGAAGTTATTCCTTCTATGTTTTCCCAACTTTTATAGTAATGTAAAACAATGAGTTTTAAGTAATAAACATCATTTTTCATTTGGTACATAATAAATTGATAATTTTATAATAGAACTAAATAATTGGAAAAATGCTGCAAAATGACATAAAATCAAAAATATAACTACCTATGGAAATCTGTAATGTATATTATGTGCTTGTCTTAATAGGATGATCATGTAACAAAGACAAATTAATGATACATTTCATTGATTAATTAACTACCTTGTCAATCTTCAGAAAACATTTTCAACATTGCATTAAACTGCCTCAATTTATTTTATTACAAAATGCTTCAAGTAAAGAGATTTTAAAACAAAACCTTCATTCTGCAGATTGTATAAAAGCTTTACGAAGTCTTATGATACAGAAGTAAAATTTGTATAAAGAGTCAATATATTAGTTCTTTTGTTCCTTAAGAGAATTCTTTAAAATTAACATTACATTACAATGATAGACAAAGTGATTAGAGACTGAATACTCTTGACTATTTTAGAAGAATACAATCATTAGCACAAAATGATTTGTAGTGCAATTTTTCTTCACTTGGGAGAAAAACAATTCCCTTATTATATTTAGTAAATACATTTAAGAATGTAGTGATAAAAATCAGGTTCTGTATGAGTATAATGATTACATTTCTCTTGTATAGTTTTTAAAATACACTGTTAGTCATGGGTCAAATCTGCATTTAAAATCAAAGGAAACATATTATACAGTAATGTATATCAAATTGGTAATCTAAAAAAATCATAAGCATTAGGTAGAAAATATAATTTGAAAAATCATGTTGAAAGCTTACACAGCTTTACTAGTATTTAATGCTTTGGAGACAAGATGGCCCAACACAATTAGCCAAGTCCTGAGGCAGCATTAAAATGCTGAAATATGATATTGTAGGAAATTACAAAGTCAGACATTTTCCAAAATAATTTTGATTAGTTAAAATGTAATATTGGGTCAGGGGAGATTGCTCAAATAATAGGGCACATGCTTAGCAACTGCAAGCTACTGAATTTGAGCCTTTCATGGGCTCTAGAGCAAGGAGTGTGGCCCTCGATATATAAACATAACATATAAATATAAAATATAAGAATATATAATTATAAATGTCTCATGATTAACGGATAATTTGAACATGTTCTTATATTTTATTATGTAATAATTACTAAAAATGTTTCTTCCTTAAAGACTAAAAGGGTGGTTTAAGAGCTCTCCTATATATTATCCATGGTCAGATGAAGCTAGATCAATTTGTATTTTAATATGTTTCTTTTAAATTAGTATATCTTGGACTGGACTGACAGTACAATGATTAAGGCATGTGGTTTGTCTTGCATGTGGTTGACCCAGGTTTGATCCCCAGCATCCCATATGATCCCTGATCACTGCCAGGAGAGATTCCTGAGTGCTTATCCAGGCATAACGCCTAAGCACTAGCAGGAGTGATCTCCCCTAAAAATATATTAATATATTTAAACCTGATATATAAGGCATAGAAATAAAAATAATAGGAATCACCTGTATATATACATATACATATGCTTTGAGTACATATTTGAATAGTGTATATATATATATATGCTTTGAGTACATGTCTGGGTAAATATATGTACACTACATATACAGAAGAGTTTTATTATCTTGATTTCTATGCCATAATATCAGGTAAAAATATACTAACATATTTTGATAGTTTTTAGGGGTTCACATCTGGCATTGCCTAGGGGTTACTCCTGGATCTGCACTCAGGGATCTCCTGGAAATGAACAAGGATCAAATGGGATGCTGGGAATCAAACATGGGTATAGCAAATCTATTATCAATATATATATATATATATATATATATATATATATATATACACATATATATATATCACTCAGGGATCTCCTGGAAATGAACAAGGATCAAATGGGATGCTGGGAATCAAACATGGGTATAGCAAATCTATTATCAATATATATATATATACACATATATATATATATATATACACACATATATATATATATATATATGCATGCTCTGGCACATAGCAGGGCTGTTGTGTTATTCACAGAAACAGAATTACAGAATTACCTGAGTGTGGATTCATTCACCAAAATTACCTAACATGGCAGATCAAATACTAGATTTTACAATACAAAGAGCTAAAATAATTAAGTGTATATTTACATTATTTGATAGTATATCTATCGATTATAGTGTTTGAGAATAAAAAAGGTAAGTACAAATATTTAAAGTTGGGTAGAAATTTGAATGTAAAGATGTGGAAGAAAAGTATTCCTCATAAATAATTAGGGGATAGTCAGAAAACAATTATTTGGTGGTTTAGAAGATATAAGTGGCTCAAAATTGCTTTGGATAGCAGGATGCCTTTTGATATATCACTCACTTATACTTTAATACTAAGTGTGCCTGTGTTTGAAACTTACAGCTGAGCATCCCTTTGACACTCATGTTGTTCTAAACTGTCTGAAGCTGATATAAACACAAGCTCAGGGCCATCCTCCATGAATGAGAGCTTCTCCAATAATTAATAGAGGGAAGGCAATCACATAAACTTAGGCTGTGTGCCTCCGTGAGGACAAGATAGCACCCCCTAGTTCTAAAATGTTCTGTGGGATTGCTGGTTTTTCATCTGAATTCAATAAATTTATCTACCCAGTCTTCATAAATTTTCATTCCATAGGAGTACAGGACTCAATTAACATGCTGCCCAAATATTTCAAAGTCTCTTTTCCCTGAGAACTCATCCAGTAATGCTATGTTCACAAAAAATAACATTTTCACTTCTTCGTTATGTATCATATTTTATATGACATGATGGAGGTACTCTGTTTCTTTGACTTATTCAATCAACATTAAAAAAGCTCAAGGTTTCACAAAAAAAAAAAAAATCAAAACAAAACCCACTAGTTTTCTGGCTTGCCGTCTAGAACTGACATATCTGGCCATTAGGAAAAATACACATAATGGTTGATAACTGAGTCGACTGCAGACTGTTTCTTTGAAAAGAGTCAATACTCTAGAAAGAGGAGGTACAGTAAATGCACCCCAAATACACCTCAACCCAGACCCTTGCCTGGTCTGTATTGGGAATTTAGGGGACAAAAAAAAAAAAAAGAGTCAATACTCCAGGTTCTCATGGTCTATGTAACTCCACACTGGTCTCAGCATTAACGAGCTATAGATTAAATTTTTGTTGTAGTTTTTAAAGGTTAGTTACTAAGGTAAATATCTAAATGACATAAACTAAGATATTTTACAAGAATTAGAAAACTAGGAAAATATCAGAAGGTATAATGTTTTGATGTCTAACCTTAGGTAAATGAAATCTCTGCATCTTCAATACTTTATTTTCAAATGGTAAATTTGCATTACTTACACGTAGAGTACATTAAAGATACAGTACAATAACTGAAAAGAACTTATGACAGTTCTTAACATAAAGTAAAAATTGAGATGCTTGAGTCTTATAAAAGTATATTAATATATTATACAAATAACATATACATGACTATATTGTATACTGTATACACTTTACATATGATATGTCAACATTTATTGGAGTGGTTGGAATGATAGCACAGTCCGACACGAGGCTGACCTGAGTTCAGTCCCCAGAATCTCATAGTCCCCCAAACCCTTAAAAATGATCCCAAGTGCAGAATCAGGATTATACCTGAATACTGGCAGGGGTGGCCCCCCAAAAAACCAAATATTTATAGTGCACAATTTAAGATGACTATTTTGAAATGAAAATAAAATATGAGATAGCTTTTTCTTATTAAGATGTAAAATGAACTATCAATAAAGAATTAAATATGGGGCTGGAGAGATAGAATGGAGGTAAGGCATTTGCCTTACATACAGAAGGATGGTGGTTCGAACCCCAGGACCCCATATGGGTCCCTGAGCCTGCCAGGGGCGATTTCTGAGTATAGAGTCAGAAGTATCCCCTGAGCACTGCCGGGTGTGACCCAAAAACCAATAAAATAAAATAAAAGAAAGTAAAAGAAAGTAAAATAAAATAAAATAGAATTAAATAACAATTAAAAGCAAGTATCTTTACTCCTATTAATAGCAATTAACCGTATTTGTCGGCGTATAAGATGACACCCTAATTTTGCAGTTAAAACATAGGGTTAGGCCTTTGTTGCAACTGTATGTACCAAAGTGAGCCAATCACAACAAGCAAAGGTTCAAAGGGTATACTGTAATAGACTTCCTCTCTGACTCTGGCCCATTTGAGCAGGCTTTTGACAGTGTAGATTTGGGTCCAGAACATTGTCTAATTTGCATTCATCAAAAACCTGCTTGGATTGGCTGAGTTAGAGAGGTGGTCTGAGCAGCCTTTCAGTGATTGGTGCAGGATCAAGTTGGAAAATTCGTTTTGTGGCAATATTCAGTCAATTTTTGTTTAGGGGCACATTGAAACATTTTTCCAGATACACTCAGCATCTAAGACGACCCCCGGTTTTCGCTAGACTTTTTTTTGTTTCAAAAGTCGTCTTATACGCTGGAAAATACGGTATCTCTTTTGCCTAGTGAACTGAAATAGAAAATCATCCTGGGAAGATGAAATATTCCTTTTAATTTCATACTGGGGGTACATTTCTGACATATACACTGTTTGTAAGGATTTATATTCTTCATAAATCAGCTTTTAAATCTGAATTCACTAAAAGGTGTATCAAGGGCATATGGATTCCTCAGCCTATGGTCTGGGCAAAGATCATATTTTAAAGCATCAATTTAACAGTGTTCCTTCATAGATCTATGGACTGAATCACGAGCATTTAAAAAAAATTAAATGAATAATCTTTACAAATTAAACCACAAAAGCATGTACTTGTTAAATGAATTTATTTATTTTTACTTATCTATGTTTTTTGTTTTTTGGGCCACACCCAGTGGCGCTCAGAGGTTAACTCTGGGTCTGTGTTCAGAAATCACTTTTGGCCGGCTTAGGGGGCCATATGGGTTGCTTGGAATCGAACCCAGGTCCATCCTGGGTCACCAAGTGCAATGCAAACGCTCTACTGCTGTGCTCTCTCTGGCTCCTGTTAGATTAATTTAATAGAAAACATACCTTGGTAATTATTGAATCATAAAAATCTCTAATGCTAAACATCAAAGTGACCTTCTATAGTTTTATTCATTATAGGTGCAGTTCCAAGTATTTAAGTAACTTGAATATAGTGAAAATACAATCGGCAAACTGTTTGCCTTTGAACAGGGTTCTAATCTCAGCATGTCATATGGTTTCTCGAGCACTGCTAGCATTAATTCCTGAGTGTAGATCCAAGAATAAACCCTGAGCATTGCTTGGAATGGCTCAAAATAAAAAATAAAATAAAATTAACCAATTTTTAGGTGACATTCTATTCCATCCTCTATAGTGTGCATGTATTTGTGTGTACAGAGTATGAAAGTTCCTGACATTCAATTAATAGTTAATATACTTTGGGGTTAATTTTTAGTTTAGAAAATTTAAGAATTTGATTTACAATTTTACTAATAGAGAGTTCAAAGGGGGAAAGATGATGTGACAAAAACATTACGATTAATTGCAAGTCTTAATTTTGTTCATTCTTTGCAATTAGAAAAAATCACTTAAGAGCATGTGAGAGAGTGAGTGAGTGAGAGAGAGAAAGAGAGAGCAAGAGTGAGTGAAAATGAGAGAGAGCAAGAGAGAAAGAGTGTACCCAGGGATAAGGCACTTGTCTTGCTTTCAAGTAATCCTCAGTTTTAACCTAATACTTCATGATCCTCTGAGTACTATTAATGTTTCCTTAATAGAGCATGGAGAATAAGCTATAAACATAGCTAGGTATGACCCAAGCTTTACATCTCACAAAAATAATCATTATCATCATCATCATCATATCATCATCATTATCATCAGCATCATCATCACTTGAAATGTGTCTAATGGAACTTTTTGCATATCTCAGGAAGTGTTTTGACAAAACAACTCATTTCTATTCAGCTGTCTAAGAAAGAAATGAATAAGTAGGTACCTATCGATAAAATAACCCTATACTGAAGTATAAATAGAGTATTGTTTCTTATTAAACTGTCCTTTTATCCATGTCAGTGTGTGTAAATACTGGTGGTCAATATGGTAAAATGTTTTCAAATATATTTGGGACTCCATCATCTTTTTTCAAATGCTTTCCTTCTTTCAGTCACTGCTCTCCTCATTATCCTACATCATTTCTACAGTTTAAGTCAAGAAACCAAAATAATGCCTTTTAAGTATAAAGAATATACACTGCACAAAATCTAACTGAATCTGTATACTTACAGATCTATGCTTTCATTAGGTACTAAATTCCAACACAGAAAGTAGCATATGTTTTCTGGCCTACTGTAATCAAGACTTTGGAAAGGCAACTGCTTGGCAATTTTATTTACATTTTCTCATATTTTATTTTAAAATTAAAAATTCCATCTGGATTAAAACATTCTGGCAAGGTTAGAAAATAAAAATCGAGAGAAACTACCCCTAACTGATCCTACTGGCATTCTCAGAGGGCTGCTCTTTAGCATCTTTCAGTTTGATATCATTTTTGGATATAGTTAAATGCCAGATTTCCTGACAAACATACACTCTACCAGCTGTATCTCCATCTGCTCAGCTAAACATTTTCACACCAAATCTGTATAAGAAGCTATGTTTTCAAAGAGAGTTATCTACAACTGAAATATTAAAATCTTAAGTCCAGAAGTTTTTCAACTTGCATATTGCACATGTATTTAGTCATAAATACAAGTATCATTGGTTTATGCTGCTGTTGCCAAGTTGTCTTAAACCACACATGAAGGGGCACCCAGGCTTTTTCAAAACAAGATATTATATTGTCATTTTAACAGAAGAATTGCTATTTTCTTTGGTGTGCTTTGATAGGGAGAATAAAAATTAATATTAATGAATCTAAATTGTTTTGGGGATGGCACCTGGTAGTCCTAAGAATATACTCCCGTCATATTATTGAAAGGGTCAATACTGGCATTGTTTGGAGCACCGCATGCCACGTTATTCTGGGGACCAAATCCAGAACTCCAACATGCAAAGATGTGCTTTAATGCCAAAGAAATATGTGTGATATCTCCTCAGTACTTATAGCATGAGTTAAATATATATATATATATATATATATATATATGCATTAAGTTTATCCACACATGGCTTTTTTATAATTGATCATGTATTAACAAAAATATTTATAATTAAATTTTAAGAATACTCATCGAAATCTTCTCCTTTAACTTGGTTATGCAGAATAGTCATATAAAGTAAGTTGTAGAATTTTCTACTTCAAAGTCAAATTAATCTGAGATAATGTAAAGATAGCTCATATATTCAGAAGCTATTAGATTTTCTAGTTGTGGAATAATTATTGGAAAATTATAGAACAGATAAATGCTATAAGAAAAGTGAAGTGTAATTTTCATTGAGATAAAAAATGGATCACAGAACTAATATGTCCAGGGAAAACAACTGCTTATTATAAGAAATGTGTAATTTATCTCTTGATAAGACTGAGTGCCACACTTTGAAAATTTGTGTGCCTGTTGGGAAAATAAGATCAGATTGTTCTACATATTACAGACATATTGAAGAAAAGGAAGAATCACTAATATCAGTATTTACACAGAGACAGATACATTTGCATTTCTTAGCACCTAGGAAAGCAAAAATAAATACCATAAAAATTTCAGAACTCTTTTTTTATTATAAATTTTTATTTTGATCATAGTGGTTTACATATCTTTCACAGTAGTATTTTAGGTACATATTAACATTGAATCAGGGGAATACCCACCACTAAATTTGTCCACCCCCCCCTTCCCCGTTCCCTTTCTGCAACCCATATCCCTTACCATCACCACCCGGGCTGCTAGAGTGGATGGTCCCCTCTTTTTCTAGTTTACTATCAATGATCTTACATCTGTTTGGTCCTGGTGTTCTCCCTTGTTTCTCCCTCTATTTGAGAGGCTAAGCTAGATAAATTGAGGCTATACACTCAGAAATCGTTCCTGGCTTTGGGGGACCATATGGGCCAGGGAATCGAACTAAGGTTCGTCCTGGGTCAGCAGTGTGCAAGGTAAACACCCTAACACTGTGCCACTGCACTGGCCCCAGAATTTATTTTTATACTATACACATAGGACCAGAGAGACAGTACAGCAGATATAAGACATAAAGTTAGCTAGACTAGTTCTAGCTAGCTTCAGAACCACATATGGTTCCACAAGCATTACAGTGACTGACCCGCTAATCCAAAAGGCAACGTGTAAGCCTTGAAAATTGCTGGGTGTGTCTCAATTCCTACTCACCTCCCAAAAACATATACTAGTGGAAAAAATTCAGAATTAATACTTATAGAAATACTTTTATAAAATGTAATCCATTTTTAATTCTACATCAAGTAGAACAATTAAATTTGAAACAAAGAGTTTTAATTTTTTTAGTATATTGACCTTAATGTTATATCACTTTTCACCTTTAATTTTTCAAATTGTGAGGTGAAATCATTTTATTTAAATAAATTTAATTAGAAAAATGCAAAGGAAGTGAAGAAGGAAAGGAGAGATGAGAGGATAGAGAGAAACAGAGACAGAGAGACATTGATAGAGAGGTGCTCAAGAGACAATTGGGCTTCTGGCTTACTGCTTCAATTATTTATTTATTTATTTATTCATTTATTACTTACTTACTTGCATTTTGTTTAGGAGGTACACAGTGGTGCTTAAAGACTATTTCTGACCCTTCACTCAAAGATGACTTTACTGTTGCTCAAAGGATCATACGGGTCACATGGATTGAATCTAGGTCTGATGTTTGCAAGGCAAGGTCCTATGTACTGAACTATGTCTCCAGCCACCTCTTATTTTCTATTATATTGTGTTCTGGAACCAACCTAGTAATACTCAGGGATCACTCCTCACTTTGCACTCAGGAATCACTCCTGATAGTGCTCAGGAAATATGGAAGGCTGGGACTGGATCTGAATTAGTATCATCCAAGGTAAACTACATACCTGATGGACTAGCATTCTGGACCCCAATTATCTTATTTTAGTGATACAATGTCTTTAATCATATTGTCCTTCATAAAAATATATTGAGGTCTATAAAAATATCAAGGCCATTTAAAACATATACCACATTAGGATGGGCTATTGATTAAAAATAAACATCTTCTGCAAGTAGTTGTATAAGATTTCAAATTATATTTAAAATGAGAAGAGTTAGAATACAACATTTTTCCTACTTCTTTTTTTTTTGTTACATTCTACATCTAATTTTTCAAAAGTATCTACTAGACATTCAATTAAAATAAAAAGATAAATAAAGGGGGTATTAAACAGAATAAAAATATTGAAAAATGTGAAACATTGAAATGATTGCTTAGTTAGCAATTTTGAAATCCATTTTCAACTTCCTATATTCTTCATACTTTACTTACACCAAAGGCAAATTTTACAGAATCTGAATATATTGAATTTCCAAGAAAAAGGCCTTTGAGTCATAAAACTACAACTGAAGCAAACTTGCTTATTTCAAACATTTGCCAAGAAAAATGTCTATCATAAAATGCATAAGCTTAAATAAATATGTTTTGTTGTTGTCATTGGCTCAAGATAAATTTAATTATGAAGCCTACACTTACTTGAAAAAATTATATAACATCCTGTCTTTGTCATCAGTGAAATCCAGTATAATCAAGAATAATAATTCTAGTTATAAACTGGCAAATGTCTTTACCAAAACTTATATAGCAGATTATTATATTTATAGGCTGTCATAGTAATACAATTTTCACATTTTCATAGTGAAAATGAAAAGAAAATTGATATTCATCTCTACTAATAACCTTGATATTTTTTGAAACATTATAACAATTTCATCGACAAATACTCGGTCCAGTCATAAAGTAGTAGTCAATAAAAATTTTCCTGGATAAAAATATATCTCAGAATGTTGCACTGGTGATGGGTGGTGTTCTTTACATGGCTGAAACCCAAACACAATCATGTATGTAATCAAGGTGTTTAAGTAAAATATAAAAAGGAAAAAAAATATTATAAAATATAAACAATCTGACTTTAAAAGTGAAAAAATAAAAGAATACATCAAGCCAAAAATATATCTCAGATATCTATTTAATATTGCCATGGCATTAAGTCTAATCTTAAGCTTGTATAAGGAGAATTTATATTCATAAAAATATAATGTTTCATGTATACTGAACATAGTCTAATTACAATGTAGAATGTTCTCTTCGATGTATTAAATAACTTTCATATCTATGATTCTAAGTAATTCACTGAATATTATAAGAAATTTAAGTAGAAGCAATAAGATCAGAAATCTCTTTTATTCTGTATAACTCTCTTTGTTGTTTTGTTTAGTTTCATGAATCAAAGCCACGCTGAAAATTACATTTTTATATAATTAATTCAGTCCCCACCCATAAATTTTAGATCTCCATAGTCAATTGGAAGCAATTATACATTGTTTAAACTTAGCATAACTAAATGCAATTCTAAACTTTTCAGACCTGTTTGCTTCATAATCATCTACATCTGAGTCATAAGCAATTTTATCTTTTCCATTACTCAGGCTAATCCTCTCAGTAACCCTTGGTCATCTCTCCTCCTGTCCACTATAAGACAGTTGGCTAATCTTATTCTTTCTCTCTGCAATATATATCCAGACTGTGAACACTATTACTTAGTATTCCATTCTACCAATATAGTGTCAGCCACCTTTAGCCATTTTCCAGCTTATTACAATAGCTTCCTAACTAATCTCCTGATTCAACCTTTCATCTCCTCTTATCTAGTTTTACACAGCAGTCCAATGGCACCACTGAAATAGAATTAGATTGATGTCCATTCTCTGTAAACCTCATGACTGGCTTTCCATATCAATCTAAAGTCAGTGGATATAATGACCTGCATGGACCAATGCAATATATACTTAAACCCTATTAACAGTCTGACCTCCACTTTATTGTTCTCCTCTATCTCTCCACACCAGTTACACCACTGTATCTTAAAGCATGCTAAGCATGTTCTTTCCTCAGGACCTTGCTCTGCTTTTTTCCCAGTTGGAATAATCTTCCAACTTTGGGACTTGATTTCATACCTTAAACAGACTGGTATTCAACAATCATCTCCTCAATGAAATTCTCCAAACTGCCTTTGAGGAACCATATCCACTCTGAAATTCATCTTATAGCTTTCCTCCAATCAATACTTGGGCATCATCTATTTTTTTTTGTTTTGTTTTTTTTTTAATTTTTATTATGATTGAAGTTCATTACACAGCATCATTTACGGTACATAGTGACAATGAATAAAGGGCATTCCCACCACCAGTGTTGTCCTCCCTCCACTCCC
>PVKC010032826.1:0-14153 GCA_004027635.1 Crocidura indochinensis
ACATGTTTAGGCCTCTATACATCTTAGCAAAATCACCAGGGACACATTTTTTTAAATGAAACAAAAACAACTAAAATAATCTGTGCTGCCTCGTCCTTAACGTATTTCAGCTTTACAGAATCATGTTAAAGAGAAAAGACCAAATCCTTGAACTAACATTCAGATCAGCATTTCTATATCAATTGCTATATGCCACCCACACCATGGGTCTTTGGGATATTTCAGGAGGTCATAGGTGAAACTACATCAATGAGGGCCTCAACACAGTGGAGGGGGTTAACTGGTAGGAGAAGGATGCATGCATGGGGCATATGAAGTAGGAAATCAAGGTTAGAAAGTGAACACCATTGGAAAAATGTTGAAAAATACTTATCTAGATTATGATTTGTTGGGAAAGTCATGGCAGCTAAGTCTGAGCTCATAATTACTGTTATCATTTTAAAACACAAGAGGTATTCAGTCGTTCTGTCCAGTTCTATCACAGAATTCTGACACTGGTAACAAACTTTTGCTTTTTTTCCCCTTGGCTGAAATCAACTGAAAAAGTTACTCCATGACAAAAGTGTATAGGTTATTTAAGAAAAAATGAAGAAATAAATGCATATTAATCTTATGTAGTTAACTCATTAGAGATTCAGATGTGAAAATTGAATTTTCCTAAATTATGTTAGGTATATCCCAGTCTTTTGAAACCCTAAATCCCTCTGTTGGTAAAATAAACTCTAAGTTAGAGTTTTGAGGATCAATTTTTAAGTTCCTCTCTCCAGAAAGATTAGCTAAGAGCACATACAGCACAATGGTCTATAATATTTGCTGTTGCTATTACTATAATTCAGAAACATCAGAATATCACCATGGAATTAAACACAATCTAGCATTCAATATTCTAAAACTCTAGCATTATTCTGGCAATATTCTAAGGCTCTGCCATTCAATATTTTATTCAATTTCTGTCTTCAGAAAATCAACAAATCATTTCCTTTATTTTCATTTGGTGATAAGCAGCTTGAACTTAAAACTTGGGTCTTGAGTTACATAGAAGATGTTACCCCTAAAAGATGTTCAACTGTACAAGTCTTTCCCAGGACTATACTTATAAACAATAAGATTTATGGCTGAGTTATTCCAAGGGAAACAAAAACAAAATGAAACAAATGGGACAATATCAAACTAAAAAGTGACCATGCAGCAAAATAAACTGTCAAGATTTCATCAAAAAGACAAGCCACTAAATGGAAAACCACATTTACACATCAGGTATTTTCCAAGGCATTTATTTCCAAGACATAAAGAGTTCATAGGACTTAACTGTCTAAAAAAAAATTACCCAATGGAAGAAAAGTGGACCAATACCTATGGACACATCTCCAAAAATGATGTTAGAAGCACTAATTTAGATAAATGAAAACACAGATCATTATTACTTATTATTTACTATATGAAAAAGCAAATCAAAATCACAATGGGAAATCTATTCCCTCACACATAATGAGGACTAAAAACAAATATCAGGGAGGGAGTGGAGGAAAAGGAGTCTTGTCTATTGTAGGTAAGATTGTAAATAGGGGTAGCTTCTGTGCAGGACACTCAAAAAAGGAAAAATAGAAACGGCTGTATGTTTTAATAATTCTGCTTCAAGGGATCTCACACACAAAATTGAAGAAAAAACATTATGTACCCTTATGTCTGATCAGAACTGCATTATTTGTAATAGCCAAAACCAGAAATTATGTAAATATTCATACTATATATACATTTGCTTACATTTATATAATAAAAGAAAACAGTAAGAGTACTCATTTTTGATAAGGAAAGAGCTTGTGAAAATTATGCTAAATGAAAAAATTTAGAATCAAGACAAATGCTAGGTGATATCACTCATCTGAGAATCTTAAATGCCAAAGCCAAGGAACAAACTAAAGAGAAGCAAACCCTTGTATTTTCACACTAGAATTGAGGGTGTTTGACAGCAATATTGGTACTAAGACATAGGAAACATACATTTGAAAAAGTTTAAATCTGTGTTCCTAGCATGCACCCAGTGTTGTAAAAAAAACTTTAAACTTCACATATACATATAATATATATGCTACATCTATACATATATATACATATATATATGTATAGATGTAGCATATAGATTATATATAATCTCTGGAGAAAAGCTATTGTGATCAAATAAAATTAAAGAAACATTAAGAAATAGGGATTATGGCTGCGTTTTCCCCTGAATGATTAATGGAGCAGTGGAAAATGATGTTATGGCTATAATGAATTTGTGAATTTTCCTGATGAAATAGTTCCTGTCATGTAAGAAATGAAATCTTACAAGACAATTGGCCCCTTGTGTTCTCATAATAGACAAAACACAAAGTTTGGGGGCCTCTGAAATGTGAATTTTTCCTCTCATTTGACTTATCCTGTGTTCTGTAAGAAATTTAAAAAGGTTTGAAGAGAAAAATACTGCTGAAAACAAACTGCCATATAATCATGCTTTTTTTTTCATAGACATCTTTGACTAGGAGAGTGATTCCGAGTTGACGTATGTAACAACCAAGTGCTAATCAAAGGCTGGCAGTGTGGGGGGCTAAGGGGATTTGTATTCATAACACAACTCATCAGCATTGCCATAGTTCAATTGTAAATTGGATCTGGTTCATTTCTTGCCTTCGATTCAGTTTGCTGCCATGCTGTATTACTGTGTCTTTTAACTACATGCATATGTCTGTATTGAAGTTTCAAGGCTGAAAAAAAGGATGGCTTTAATGCTGCATATTTCTAGACCACAGAGCTATCATTGGGTTTGTTTGTTTTTTGGATTACATATGACTGTACTCAGAGTTTACTTCTAGTGCTGCACTCAGGGATCGCTCCTGGTAGGCTTAGGAGGACCATAGAGGGTGTTAGGGCTTAAGCCCAGCTTAGTTGCATGCAAAGCAGGCACAGTATTTGCTGAATTGTCTCATTTCTCTGCTCTCCTGAATCTTTATCTTTATCTTTACCTTTATCTTAAGGGTAAAAATACAGCACCAATACTAGCTAAGCCAAAGAAATAACCATGTAATAGCCATCCCTTGCTAGTGGTTATTTTTTGTTTGTTTGTTTGCTTTTGTTTGCTTGTTTGCTTGTTTTTTAAATCTCATCTACCTTTCTTGGCAAAAGTGCAACAGCTCAGTCTGGGTGTGTTTAGTAAAACTAGAAAAAGGAACTTTAAGGAGCTATGGATGGTGACTCAGGCCATAAAACCTTAAAAGTGGAAGGTCCTGAGTTAAACCTTAAATAAGGCAAGGCCTCCTAAACATTGCCAAGTACAACTCTAATACCCTGCTTCCTGCACTGGTAGGTGTGATATATATAACAAATAGGAACAACTTCTGGGCTCCTGGATGTGATGTGGTGCAGTAGTATACTTCTGCCTTCTAGCCATGAGACAAAGAACTGTGTCCCTGCCACCACTCACATGCCAAGTCGGTTATGCTAATCCTGACATTTGTGATCCCTAGTACCATCCAACAAGTATGATCTCTAGCCTACCATAACCGTGTGTGTGTGTGTGTGTGTGTGTGTGTGTGTGTGTGTGTGCAAGCCTCACAATCAAGTGTCTACCACCCTGGGCAATCGCAACAACAGAAACAAAGGGAAGTTGAAAAAGAGGAGCTCATATTTATAACCTAGATTACTTTTGGATGAGTTGTGCTAATATTCATCCTACTTTTGAGATGACAGAAAATATGGCCTTTACAGTAAAGAATTAACACATAGCTCATCATTTAACAAGTTGGATGCCCATAGCTCTAGACATTTTATAATTTGAGTCAGCTCTCTGTATGTAAAACACAAAATGAGTATGTTATCATTATACTCAATGGACTTACAGTTTGGTAACAATTCAGTTGTCGCAATCAGTCTTTTATACATTTATAAAATTGTAAGCCAAAGGGTCTAAGAATCTGAGTTTTCAATAGATTTAATAATCATAAATATGCATATTTGCATATTTAAAATGTAGCAGTAACTTCTTAACACTAGAAAGAAAAGCATGTTGCCACCTACGACTCAGTGCCTGCAAAATCTATGTTTCCGAATAGGGAGTTCACAGCAGAAACCCTACATCTATCCATGTTTCTGATATATTCTTTCCAGGCATGAAATTGTTTCAAGAGCTGGCACTCATAGAGTTCCCCTTCCACAAGCCAATCAAACATGGACCAAGAAATAGAAATAATTTTATGCCATTAATATTCAAGTTCACTATATTTGGCACAGGGTCTTACACTGAATTTTTTAAAAGTCTGGCAACAGGGAGCTGGAGTGATGATGGTACAGCAAGTAGATAATTTGCTTTGCATGTGGTTGACCCAGATTGGATTCCCTGGGCTGGACCCCCAACATCCTCTGCGGTCCCCCAAGTACTGCCAGGAGTAACCCCTGAGCACATCTGGGTGTAGCTCTCCCAAAACAAAACAAAAAGACTGGCATCAAATCTCATGGGTGCTGATAGCTCATATTTAAAAGATTTGTTGGCATAATTTTATTCTCAATAAACCAAAGAGTTTTCTGAGGTAGTAAACAATATAAACCAAGACAAAGTAAGAGATGGAAGACTTTCCTTCCAAATAGCACAGCTATAAATAAAGGATAGAAAATCACTCCCCATGAAATTAGCAAAATATGAGCAATGTGGAAACGGTCATCAATGGTGGTTAAATCCATTAGAGGAAAGTTGGTTTCAAAACAAGATAACATTTCTGACCACAAAGCACAGAAAGCATGTTTTTCCAGTGAAGAAATTGTGTGGATACCAAAGGATAAGGATGCACCCTGATACCATTCACCGAGAAAATGAAAATCTATAGAACTCTGTCAAACTATGCATTTAACTTGAATGGGTAGAGAGTTCATTCAACTCTAAGAATTGAACTATAATATAATTAGTGTAGACAACTTTCAAATATCAGTATGACTGAAACACCCCCACTCCTAACTCTAGAGAAAGACAGAACAGCCAAATGCATGGCCTAGGTTGGAACTTGAATTAGAAACAAAGAAGTTGCTTTCAGACAATATTGGGAACTAGCAAAGTTTGATTGTGGAGGAATATTAATAGCATTTACATTTATGCTAAAGTTCACAATCTTGATTATTTTCACTTTGGGTATAGGAGAAATGGCTCCTGTTCATTAGAAAGTCATGCTGACTTACCAATGGTGAACAGACATGATCTCACCACTTACTCTCAAACGTTCCACAAGTACAAGAATAACGTTGAGTAGAAAGAGCACTAAAGCCAAGTTAACAATGTTAATAATAGGTGATCCAGATGAAGGGGTGTGTGAGCCCTCAAAGCAACGCTGGCATTTTTACAAGTCTGATTTCTCCCTCAAAAATAAAAAGGAGTTCAGGAAAACAAAACCCAATGGAAATTAAAAAGATCAAATAACGATTTGAAATGTTCACTTCCAATTCTATAATCTACCCAGTTGGAAAACCCAAAAGGAATAGAAATTTGCCCAAGCTTTTAGGACAATAATATTAAGTACATATCTGCTCTGCAGGCAGTTTGGAAATAAGTTCTTCAACCATCTTTTTAATTCTCTTTCTAGTTAAAAAGACTGAAAGGACAGACAGACCACTGTACAGAAACCACTGGAAGCAGATGCTCCATGCTTTGGGCCCCTTGAGGTAGTAAATTTTGTCCACAACCCAGAAACTTGGGCAGCCAGTACTGGCAAGGAAGGGCTAGCTTTCCCTCATCAAAAATCCAGATTTAATGGCCATTTATCAGCGTGGCTATGTAGTGGGACAGTTACAGTCAGGTCCATATCAGCCTCTGTCCATCTTGGGATCTAGAGCAGTCTCAGAAGGACTTTGTCTCTGTGTGCTGCTGCAGTTGTGACTAAGTCAGGAGCCACCCACTCAGGAGATATACCCACAACTGTTGACCCCATGACCCTTGTATATTTTCACCTTAAATTTGAATACTTATAGATTATAATTATAGATTCATTCCAAGAGTTCAGACCAGAAGCATTATCTTTAACTTACTCCAGTAGAGTTTGTAAATGCTCAAATTCTTATCCGAAATGCCACCAAAGTCCAATTCATTATATTAGCACTCTCAGAAGGATGGTGAAGATGTGATCATCCTAGTTTCATAGTCTAAACAAAAAATTATGGATGTAACTGGAAAGGGTCATTCAATATTTTCCAAGAGGTGATACAGATAATAGGAAGTGATGTGGAAGGTCAAGGGATTGCAGCAACGATCTAGGAAGACTAGGGAAGTAGCCTAGGGTACTTCTATTTGTTACTGAGCACAGCGATGTAGGCACTGCAATTGGAGTTAATTAAACCACTTTCAAATGAGCCACAATGGTGCATGGAAGAATCAGCCTGTTAAAGAAGGCAGAGTTCCAGTGGGAAATTTTGAGGATTTTTCCTTTTGCCTGAAAAGGAGCAGTATCAACCATTACCAATTCTGTAACTGTGTACCTTGTGGTGATTCAATTAAAAATTATAAAGGGGGGCAATGTGCGAAATAAATATGGAAATCTTCTTGCCCACTAAAATAAACCAGGAGAAAGACAACCACTAGGTGGTCACACTGGGTAAAGAAAGAAAGAGAAAACAGAAAAATTCAGATACAACCAAGTCCCTTGACTCAGACTCTGAGATCTGAAGCAAATATGAGGACCTCTAAGGGAAAGGGAGATCCAAAGGATGCGATGAGAAATTTGGTAGTTAGGTGGAAAGTGTGAGTATGGGGACATATATTCTGAAGTAGTTTGAAACAAGACTCCTAAAACACAGAGCTGGTTAAACCAGTTCTTCTTTTTTTTTGGGGGGGGGGTTGGGTCACACCCAGTTGTGCTCAGGGGTTACTCCTGACTATCTGCTCAGAAATAGCTCCTGGTAGGCACGGGGGACCATATGGGACACCAGGATTCGAACCAACCACCTTACGTCCTGGATCGGCTGCTTACAAGGAAAACGCCACTGAGCTATCTCTCCAGGCCCTAAACCAGTTCTTCTTAACCAGGTGCTATGTTGCCAACAGTATATTCCAATGGGGACACATGGAAAATTGCATAAATGAGAGTAACAGCATGAGACTAAGAGACCAACCAGCTCTTTGCAGGTGAGACAGGAAGGAAACAAGGTCAGAAGGGAACCACAGTGAGAGAAAGTTTAAGAAACACTGATGTCAATTAACCTAACTGTAAATGAAAATAAAACTTAGACTCGGAATTTTTAGCATTCAAATGACTATGTAAGTACATTTGGACTTAAACCATGATCTTTATGTCCTAAGCTGTGCCCATTGTTAACCAATAATATCTGGAAAGTATTGTTATTCCTATGTGTTTCTCACTGAAATATGAATAATCATGCATATAGGTGAATTTCAAAAGATAAGTCGAACACAGCAAATAAAGTCTATTCTATTCTTGGTTTTCCCTGTAGGCCATTTAGGTTTGGGGACCTGTCTATTAAGAAAACTCATGCTGGGACATTGGAACATGAACCTCATTTACCTAGGTATCACTGTCTTTGTTGCAATTACATATTCATAGGATTGTCCTACTGTTTCTAAGCAAAATGCAGCATTGATAGTAGAGAATCTGGCTCCTTTCCCCTCCTAATAGTCAAACATTTGTTTTCATTTTAGGAAATAAGAATAAATATCTTTCAGCAGTAAATTCCTGTGAACCAGAAATGGGCCTGTGGTTATTCATAAAGATTACTTTGCATTTTCTTTTAGTGAATCATTTCCCAGCCACTTTGAATATTTGCTATATATATGAAGACTGCATCTTAATATCTGTTGGAAGTGAAGTAAGGATATAGTGTGCAGACCCTTCAACAGTATCTCATTGGAACAGCACATTAAGAAGCCATCCCTTTGAGACACAGAAAAAAAAATCGACGAAACACAGTTTTCATTCTACACCAAAGTCTACAGGGTTGGGAGATGGAATCTCACACATTCCTATGACTTTGATAACTCCAATCTTCCTATCTGTTCAAAATTCCTTAAACCTGGGGCCAGTGTGATAGCACAGTGGTAGGGCATTTGTCTTGCATGCAGTCGATCTGGGTTTGATTCTTGGTATCCCATATGGCAATTTCTGAATGCAGAGCAGGAGTAGGCTGTGAGCACCACCAGGTGTGACCCATTAAAAATTCCTTAACTTGGGGCCAGAGCCATAGCACAGTGTGTAGGAAGTTTCCTTACACATGGTAGACCCAGGTTTGATCCCTGGCATCCCAAAGGGTCCCCAAGCCTTTCAGGAGTGAGAGCCAGGAGTAATCCCTAAATGACACCAGATGAGGTCCCAGAACAAACAAACAAAAATCCTTAACTCTCTTTTTATACAAATTTCTCTGGGTTATTAGACATTGGGATGGGGTGAGGACATAGATTCCATAACATGAGAGGTAACACATTTCAAGAACTGAATAAGAGTTTATGAAGACTATCTACAAATGTTCTCAGATTATTTATGCACTGTTTGATACTAGATATTCTCTATTGGCCCCATAAGTTCCTAATTTATATGAAAGCCAAAGAACTCTCTCCTTATTCACATATAAAAATGCCTGAGATTTGCCCATAGTCAGTAAAAGTGGGGCCAAGAATAAGAAATGAATAAGACATTCTTGCTGACCTTGAAATCAATGAAACCAATGGAAAGTTAATGCTTGATTCTTTGTATAAACATCTGTGACTTCCCACATGTCAGCTTGTTTTCATTCTTACATTGATTAAGTAGGATCACAGCATGATCTTCCCTCCTGTAGACATCTTGTTTGTATTGCAAATTGTTAATAACATCTCCAAGTCCAACAATATGATCGTCACAGGGGGCTCCATAGCCTTCACCATCACATCCACATTGTGGAGCTAATATAGATAATATGCAGGAGGATACAAGGCCAGCTGCAGGTTTGGAGACTGAAGTCAACAGAGCTGACATTCCCAGTGGAAATTTCTAATGATTAAAGGACTAGAATAGATCGAGTAAGAATCTGATAGGCAAAGGTTAAAAACAAAAGCATTTGTTTCATTTATCCTTTGGAGAACTTCATATTTCTACTTATGTGACTATTTCTATCCATCCTCTCTAATTTCTTATTCATAATTTGAGTTTAATTTATTAAGATGGACACTGGGGGCCCAGGAGATAGCATGGAGGTAAGGCGTTTGCCTTTCATGCAAAAGGTCATTGGTTCGAATCCCGGTGCCCCATATGGTCCCCCGTGCCTGCCAGGAGCAATTTCTGAGCATGGAGCCAGGAGTAACCCCTGAGCACTGCCGGGTGTGACCCCCCCCAAAAAAAAGATGGACACTGAATAGAATTTTGCCATACAGCATCAAATTTTCTTGGGTTAGAATTTGAGCTTTTCCAGATAACATGAAAGGTTTTTTGAGTCAGTTCCTCTGTTCTCCTATCTTTCTTTCCTTCTTTTTTCCTTTGGTTTTGGGGCCATATCTCACAGTGCTCAGGGGTAGTTCCCGACTCAAAAATCTTTCCTGGTAGACTTGGGGGACCATATGAAATGTTTGGGGATTGAACCCCTGTTCATCTTAGGTTGTCAGCATGCAATTCAAATACCCTACTGCTATGCTATTGTTTCAGTCCCTATTACCCTATTTCAAAATTATAAATAGCAGAAATTCTTTTTTGTACTTAATAAGTTTTATTTAATGAAAACATGAATTGAAGTGTTTTTGCATAATAAGTACCAACTATGGGTGTAACTAATCAAGAAGGTGCATTTGGTGGCAAGAATATGCTATCTGTTCAAATTTTTTAAGTTCAGTACATATACACTGGATTGGATTAAATATATACTAATGCTTTCCAAATGGCATCTTACCTACTGGAAATTTGAGGGTCCAAGTGAATGAAACTGTGAGTCATTTGAATGATCAAATCAGCAAATAATCTCATTTGAAATATGGCCATACATTTACTTAAATATTTTAGATGGATGGTAATTTTATTCCATCAATCATTCTCTTTCACGCTTAGGGCTTTATTTTTGGACTCAAGAGTGTGGTAATTGGAGATTTCTGCTTCTGGCTGTGATGGATTAGTTTGCAGCTGACCAAACTGTATGCCAAGAAAAGGTAGATGCAATAAAAAACACATTTTTGCAGGTACCAGGGAGCTATCAAGGCAGTTAAAACTTGTGGAGCCAAAAATATGGAGAGAAGGAAAGTGCAAGAGAGTAGAGTACAACATTGGCCAATATATTCCTAGTCTAGGAATTGCAAATTGTTAAACAGCATGGGGTGGGGACAGAGGGAGTTTAAAATCATTGACAAGAAAGTGGCAAGTAAGCAGCATTTCTGACTGAGAGAGCTCTAAATTGGGCATCACACCTGTGAAAGCATCCTGAACTTTAAGGGAACTTTGAAAACAAATTGGGGAGAAAGAGGTACAAAATCAGCAACTTATCACTAAGTTCTGTCTGTAAGTTTCTGTCACGGGGCAAAAGGCTAAGTAGAGATTGACTCTGAAATGTCCAAGATGAGCATCAGTTTCCTTGGTTCACAGCACAAAAAAGGAAGCACTGGAATCAGAGTGCCCAAGAAGGAAGGAATTTTGATAAACAACCTGTGAGAGCAGTAACCAGAAAATAGAACAGGGCTAGTAAAAAAGCCAAGCCCCTGTTGGAAACTGTGCAAAGCCTGCTCACATCCTGATGCTGAAATTAACTCTTTGCAGAAACTTAAAATCGAGTTCTCTGAAGGACCAAATCCTCAACACCTCTACATTTTTGCATGCAAAAGGAACAACATATATTTTTTAAATTAAAAATTGAATAAAGACCTCTAGGTCAACTTAAAAAAATAGAAATAGCTGGAATCCACGGCTGCCTAGTGGGGCTGACTGTGAAGAACTGTGAGTCCTGTCTTTTCCTTGTGTTTATTTGTCCTATCCTATCATCCGGACCTCGTGGGAGTGGGCTGAAAAGAGGCTGTAGAAGAGCACCCCTCTTCGCTGTGCGGCTGTGCGCTCTTTCTAAGGAAACAACATCATCGCAACAAGAAGAGAAAAAAATCACACTAGGACTGTGTTGGATCACTGAATGCCCAGCATTTCTCTCTGGACAGTCTTTTCTGCTGTGTGCCTAGGCCCAAGATTTTATCCTTTGAGAGGCCTCATGCACGGAGGACTCCACTCCCTTGTAGGCAAATCGACACACCCGGAAAGGGCGGAACCAGAGGAGTGTGGCTGCACACATATTTACCCAATGAATACCACAGCATACCACGGCAACACATAGAAAAATACGCAATACTAGTGTGACAATGGGAAACAACACAGGCCAGCGTCAGACATAGAGAACAAAGATGACAATTCTGAAGAACAGATAATGACCAACGAACTAATCAATCTCTCAGATAAGAACTTTAGAAAAGCAATATGGAAGATGCTGAAAGAACTCAAAGAAACCATGGATCGAGTTGAACAGAACACTAATAAGAACCAAGAAAATATGATGACAGAAATCACAAAACTCCAAACTGAAATAACATGTCAACTAACAGACCAGAAAAACTCAGTAAATGAATTGAATGACAAAATGGATGATCTCAACACCAGGGTAGAAGAAGCTGAGAATAGAATTAGTACTGTGGAAGATAAGATAAATAACAACTTCATACAGTGGGAGAGATTGGGAAAAAAAAAACTTAACACAAACGAAAAGACAATGGAAAAAATAGTCAAAGAATGGGAACAGATGAAAATAGAAGTCTATGATAAGATCAACAGAAACAACTTAAGAAACATTGGAGTCCCAGAGACACAGGAAGAAAATTTTCAGAAAGAATTTTCAAGAACATCATTAAATAAAGAGAAACTTCCAGAACTAAAGAATATATGTGATCAAATCTTGCATGCCCAAAGAGTACCAACAAAAAGAAACCCCAGAAAAAAATACCCCAAGACACATCCTAGTCATAATGAGGAATTCCACAGATAAAGACATAATTCTGCAAACAGCAAGATCAAAAAAGGAAATTACATTCAAGGGAGCATCCTTGAGAGTTACAGCAGACCTGTCACCTGAAACACTCAAGGTCAGAAAGCAGTGGTGGGATATTGTGACAAGACTGAATGAAATGAATGCTTCACCTAGAATACTGTACCCAGCAAAACTCACTTTCCAGTTTGACAGAAGAATACATGGTTTCACAGACAGAAAACAGCTCAGAAACTTTACAGACTCAAACCCCCTCTTAAGAGAAAATCTGAAAGACCTAATTTAAGACAAGACTAACCAAAAGGCACACCATATTTCAATATAAAGATGGCATCAAATCCCAGGACAATTTTTTCTCTCAATGTCAATGGACTAAATGCACCAGTTAAGAGACACAGAGTGGTTAAATGGATCAAAAAAGTCAATCCAACTTTTTGCTGTCTACAAGAAATGCACCTGAATAGTCAGAACAAATATAGACTCAAAATAAAAGGCTGGAGGAAAATTAGCCAAGCAAACAGCACCCACAAAAAAGCTGGAGTGGCCATAATAATATCAGATAATGCAAACTTTATGCTCAGGAAGGTTGTAAGGGACAAAGATGGACATTATATATTAATCAAGAGGTATGTAGAGCAGGAAGAAATTACGCTTCTAAACATATATGCACAGAATGAGGGTCCAGCAAAATATTTAATGCAATTGTTGACAAAGCTGAAAAATAACATCAACAACAGCACAATAATTGTGGGGGACCTCAACACAGCTTTGTCAACAATGGATAGGTCAACCAGACTGAAATCCAACAAGAATATACTGGATCTGAGGACAGAAATGGAAGAAAGAGGCCTAGTGGATATACATAGGACACTCCATCTCCAGAAACCTGGATACACATTCTTCTCCAATGTACATGGGACATTCTCCAGCATAGACTACATGCTGGCACATAAAACATATCTTCATAATATTAAGAGGATAGAAATTTTGCAGCCTACCTTTGCTGACCACAAGGCTCTAAAATTATTTGTGAATTCCAAAGGAACAAAGAAGAAAAACTCTAACACCTGGAAGTTAAACAACCTCATACTGAATAACCAGTGGGGACGAGATGAAATCAAAAAGGAAATCAAAAGATTCCTGGAAACAAATGATAATGAAGACACAAACTATCAGAACTTATGGGACACAGCAAAAGCAGTACTGAGAGGAAAATTTATAGCTTTGCAAGCACACATCAGGAAGGAAGAAGGGGCTTACCTGAGTAGCTTAATGACGCGACTTATAGAACTAGAAAGTGCTCAACAAAAGAACCCAAAAAATAGGGAGGCAGAAGGAAATAGCAGAGCTGAGAGCAGAAATCAATGATGTGAAAACCCAAAAAACAATCCGAAAGATCAACGAAAGCAGAAATTGGTTATTTGAAAAAATAAACAAGATTGATAGACCACTGGCAAAACTAACAAAGAAAGAGAGAGAAACTTGATAACTCATATCAGGAATGAAAAAGGAGAGATCACTACTGATATGGCAGAGATTCAAAGGGTAATCAGAAACTACTTTGAGAAGCTCTATGCCACTAAAAATGAGAACCTGGAAGAAATGGATAAATTCTTGGACTCTTACAATCTTCCATGGTTGAAGGAACAGGATTAGCATATCTAAACACCCCCATCACTATTGATGTAATTAAAACGGTAATCAAATGTCTGCCCAAAATCAAAAGCCCAGGCCCAGATGGATTCACTAATGAATTCTTTCAAACTGTCCTGGAGGAACTACTACCAATCCTGGCAAGACTTTTTCATGAAATTGAAAAAACGGAAACACTTCCAAATACCTTTTATGAAGCCAACATCACCTTGATACCCAAACTAGACAGAGATGCAACGAAAAAAGAAAATTACAGACCAATATCGCTGATGAATGCAGATGCAAAGATCCTCAACAAAATTCTGGCAAATAGAATACAATGCCTCATTAAGAAGATCATCCTGGTGGGGCCCGGGAGATTGCATGGAGGTAAGGCGTTTGCCTTTCATACAAAAGGTCATTGGTTCGAATCCCAGTGCCCCACATGATCCCCCGTGCCTGCCAGAAGCAATTTCTGAGCATGGAACCAGGAGTAACCCCTGAGCACTGCCGGGTGTGAC
>PVKC010032827.1:0-14140 GCA_004027635.1 Crocidura indochinensis
TTTTTGTTTTTTGTTTTTTGTTTTTGGGTCACACCCGGTGATGCTCAGGGGTTACTCCTGGCTATTCGCTCAGAAGTCACTCCTGGCAGGCACGGGGGACCATATGGGGAACCGGGGGATCGAACCGAGGTCCGTCCTAGGTTAGTGCAGGCACCTTACCTCCAGCGCCACCTCCCGGCCCCCCCATATGTATTGTTTTAAGTCAAGGTTTTCTTTTTTTTTTGTTTTTGTTTTTGTTTTGTTTTGTTTTTGGTTTTTGGGTCACACCCGGCAGTGCTCAGGGGTTATTCCTGGCTCCATGCTCAGAAATTGCTCCTGGCAGGCACAGGGGACCATATGGGGCACCGGGATTCAAACCGATGACCTTTAGCATGAAAGGCAAACGCCTTACCTCCATGCTATCTCCCGGGCCCAAGTCAAGGTTTTCTAAAGGGAAAGTCCATATAGGTCTGTAGTTTTTTTTTTTTTTTCATCTTCTTACTATAGTAGAAGAAGCATTTCAAATGTATTAAGAGCACAGGTGGTACTTTCCAAATTTCTGTCCTTTTAAAGGAATCTTGCTGTTTATCACAGTGACTGAAATAAACCCTAATATTGTCTCTCAGTTCTTTAAAAAAACACTTTAAGGCAACCTTGCAACATGCATTTATCTGTATATGTCAAAGGCAAGGAAAATGAGTAAAGATCTCCAATGTATGAGGTTCTTGGTGACAGATGAGGCATTGAATTGTAGATTTAAGCTGGCCTTGGAGAAATGTTGCAATAATAGACTCATTAAACTTCTTGTGTTCCTGCCAAGCTTGTTTTATGGCTTTGGAGTCAACAAGATGATCACTATTTTCCTCTATATAGTCTATTCTGCATATCAGCTTTGTTCAAGTCCTGATGAAGACCCTCTGTCAAGAATAGAAGTAGTTGTGTGGATCCTGTTGACTCTCTCCTGCAAAGTGATTATTTACCTTTCCAGTGGTCATCTTAAAGTCTTTACGGTTGATATACCTGGGCTGTGCTGCCCACAAGGCTTTTATAATTTCACCAAACTCTTCTGCCATGTTGTCTTTATGTCCTTACAGATTTGACTTGTTAATGTCCTCCTTATAATGGGTCTGGTAAACATAATCAGTCAAAATGGGAATATTATACAGGCATTGTAGTACTGAGTTCATGTAACAAGTGTTTCTTAAATTATGAAGTCAGGTGAGAGCAGGACCAGTTCCCTCATTTAAAGAATCAAGATCCTGAAACTGGCCATTTCCACTTCTGATAGTCTCTGCCTCATTGTGTGGTGTCAACTTATGGTCCCAGTTACAGCAAGTAATTTAAAATAGCAAGTTCCACTGTTGATTGTAATTAGTACGTACTGTAATTAGTATTTACTTGCAATTAGTATGCACTGATGTGGGCCAGTAAGACTGCCTTTTCCTGATGATGACCCATCAATATAAAACACTGGGGCATCAGGTATAGGAAAGAGCGGATAATAGATGAGGTCACAAAATGTGTCCTCTTAAAGAAGTCCCAGACCTTTCCAGCAGGATAATAGGAAGAAACTTTTCCTGAAATATCAGATAGTGCTCATTGAAGGGGCTCACTAAGAGATAATATACATTCTATTTCCTTTTCTGGAATCGGCCGTACTATTATTTCAGGATCAAAACTTAACAAGGAAATTGTTCTGAGTGATGCTTTGATGACAAGAACAGTGATCAATTCCATATAGTTCACAGATGTGTGAGGTTGCTAGTTGTGTAACTAAACCCATTCTAAAGACCCCAACAGCTAAACAATAGCACCCACAGGGAAATAAGGGATTGCAAAAGTTAAAAGCCACACCTCTTCAATTATGAACCTAGAAAGATAGGACTTTTGGAGCCAGTGCATGGAAAAATCTAATTCCTGTTGGGCCTTTTGTGTTAAAAATCTGGGGCTGGGGCCCGGGAGATAGCATGGAGGTAAGGCGTTTGCCTTTCATGCAAAAGGTCATCGGTTCGAATCCCGGTGCCCCATATGGTCCCCTGTGCCTGCCAGGAGCAATTTCTGAGCATGGAGCCAGGAGTAACCCCTGAGCGCTGCCAGGTGTGACCCAAAAACCAAAAAACAAAACAAAACAAAACAAAAATCTGGGGCTATTTAAATTCGGATTTCCTTCTAAAGTACTAAATAAATTGCTGAGTTCTGCATTTGGAATCCTTCGGGAGGAACAAATCCAATTTATATCACTTATATTACTTATAAGAGTTTTTGAAAATCATTTAGAGTCCTTCGTTTTTCTGACAAATAGAACTCTTTTGGGAACACACTGAAGTATGTTCCAATATGATGTCCAAGTATTGAAATGGATGTAAAGTCTGGATTTTTCTTTTTTCTTTTTCTTTATGGACCACACCCGGTGACACTCAGGGTTTACTCCTGGCTATTCACTCAGAAATTGCTCCTGGCTTGGGGGACTATATGGGACGCCGGGGGATCGAACTGCGGTCTGTCCTAGGTTAACATGTGCAAGACAAATGCCCTACCACTTGCACTACTGCTCTGGCCCCAAGTCTGCATTTTTCTTTTTCTTTTTTTGGTTTTTGGGCCACACCCAGTGACGCTCAGGGGTTACTCCTGGCTATGCGTTCAGAAGTCGCCCTTGGCTGGCCTGGGGAACCATATGGGGCACGGGGGATTGAACCACGGTCCGTCCAAGGCTAACACGGTAAGGCAGGCACCTTACCTTCAGTGCCACCACCCGGCACCAAGTCTGCATTTTTCTGTAGCTATTGTTAAACCAGTACCCTGGAAGCAGCTCATGAAAAATTTATAAACACATTGCAATTCCTTGTGAGTCTGAACTGACAATAAGATGTCATTCATGTAGTGCACCAAATGTACCTGGGGAAACTTTTTATGAACTGGACGTAAAACTGCCTCAACAAAATATTGATGCATGTTGGGTGAATTTTCCATCCCTGAGGCAAAACCATCCATTGAAATCACTGCATAGAGATAGCACAGCAGCATTTGCCTTGCAAGTAGTCAATCCAGGACCAAAGGTGGTTGGTTCGAATCCCGGTGTCTCATATGGATCTCCTGTGCCTGCTAGGAGCGATTTCTGAGCAGATAACCAGGAGAACCTCTGAGCACCGCCGGGTGTGGCCCAAAAATAAAAAAAAAAAATCACTGCATAGGGGGCCCTGTTATTAAGAGAAGTAACTGAAAATGCAAATCTTTTTCTGTCTTTTGGATGTATAGAAATGTTATAAAAAGTAGTTCTTTAAGTCAATTACTATCAAAGACCAGTCTCTTGGGTTTTTTTGGGCCACACCCAGTGATGCTTAGGGTTTAGTTCTGGCTATGTGCTCAGAAATTGCTCCTGGCTTGGGGGACCATATGGGATGCTGGGGCATCGAACCACGGTCCATCCTAGGCTAGCATGGGCAAGGCAGATGCCTTACCACTTGCTCCACTGCTTTGACCCAGAAGGCCAGTCTCTTGGAATGGCTACTGGTGAAGGTCAGCCATTTTGCATTGAAAACATCTGGGAATTTATAGACCTTAAATTAGTTAAAAGTCTTCAGCTATCTGATGTCTGATGTACTTTTTTTTAGGGGGGCACACCTGGTGACATTCAGGGGTTACTCCTGGCTATGCGCTCAGAATCGCCTGGTTTGGGGGACCATATGGGACACTGGGGGATCGAACTGTGGTCTGTCCTAGGCTCATGCCAGCAAGGCAGACACTTTACTGCTCTGTGCCACCGCTCCAGCCCCCTCTGATGTATTTTTTAATAACAAATACTGATGAATTCCAATTAGAAAAAAGTTTCAATGTGTCCTAGTCTCAACTCATTGTTGACTAAATTTCTAAGTGCCTCTAATTTTGTGTTGTGGATAGGCTACTGGGGAATCCAGATTTGAAAATCAGTTTTCCATTCAATGGGAATGGGTTCTGGGTGCTTTAACCCAGTGGCCCCAATTAAAAATGTGAAACTTCTGAATTAACATACTGGGAGGTTTTTTGGTAGGGGATGTGATATTCTGCTCCCCATTGCTTATGTAAATTATGTTCCTAGAGGTTTAAAGAAACCAGAATGCCACCTGTTGATTTTCTGGTCCTATGCACTTCAGATACCTAGCACCCTGGCAAATGGAATTGGGAGGCAAGACCCCTCCTATTCCTTATAAACTGTTTTGAATTTCTTGTAGGGCCCAATTTTGCTTAAAGAAATCACAGATATGTCAGCGCTAAAGTCAAACATTCCTTCAAATCTCCTACCCTGAATTTCAAGAGTTAACATTGAGCTTAGAAGTAAATAGTTAGGGACTGGCAAGGTGGCGCTAGAGGTAAGGTGTCTGCCTTGCAAGCGCTAGCCAAGGAAGGACCGTGGTTCGATTCCCTGGCGTCCCATATGGTCCCCCCAAGCCAGGGGCGATTCTGAGCGTGTAGCCAGGAGTAACCCCTGAGCATCAAATGGGTGTGGCACAAAAAACAAACAAAAAAGAAGTAAATACTTAGAAGTAAATACTATAAATACAATAAATGCATTATCAGAAGCCTCTGGGTTAGTACTTCTGAAGCCTCCTTCCTGAATGCACCTGATTTTTCAGGCATAACATAAGTAATAAAATTGGAGCTATGTTTTCACCTTCCTTAAAGTCCATACTGTGGGCACTGAGACAGTAATTATTATGTCCCATATGTTGTTGGAATCGAATCTATAATCCCCAGGTGAATTACAGTTCCTTTGAGTTTTACAACTTCTTTTTCCTAAAATCATCCCTAAAGTCCCTGGAGGTATTGATCCAGTGGTGCCAGACCTAATCTTGTAAGGCATTGAGCTGGGATTATAGTTAAATCTTCAGGACGGAATATTTAAACTGCACCTTTCCGAAATGGCAGGCTTTAATGAGCTTAAGCTGCAGAGTTCTCTTGGTCTGGGCTGTGAAGCTGAATTATTGATATAAAGGTTCCCTGATTTTGAGGGGCCAGGGATTGGCCCCTACCCAGTTTTTAGAGACAGGTTGATTACGTCTTATTCTCAAGGCGGCAGGTCCTTGAGCGGGTACAAAGAGAGGTGACCTGTATTGTTTTCATAAATGCCCCATATTGACACACTTAAAGCATCTGACCTGACCTCACTAGATAAGTTTTGGACCTTTTCCCTGGTTTGGGGAGAGGCGGTAAGGAACTGAACAACAACCTCTTGCCCAATGAAATCCCTTCCCACATCTTGGGCAAAGATCAGGTGATTTCCTTGGTCGAAAGCCACTGATTTGATTCTTCGAAGTTTGCATTTGAATAGCAATTGTTGTTAAAAATGTGGCTATGGGGAGCAGGGGATAACTGTAAGTTCCAGCATTTCTACAGGCATGTAGAAATCCCATGACATTTTTTTCTCCCTAATTGGGCGTAAAATAGCCTGACAATATTAATCGACATTATCAAAGACTAAGGTTTTCATAGAAGTTTTTCGTAGCTCCCAGAATAATCTTTGTATAACTATCCTTGTACTTGATTTCTGAGTCTATTTTTTCTAAAGCCTTCACAGCAAGTTCCCTGACAAGTCTCAAAACAGCACGGTGTAGTCTTCCCTGCTTATTTATTCCCCTTCTCCTATCAGCATCTCACAAGACAACATGACTCCTGCAACCAGAGTGATCTAAGCTATTAATTTTACTCTTAAAATTTTCAGAGAACAAATTTTTCACTGTAAATATTGAGAAGCGCTCAAATAGGTCTTTGCTACAGTGTTAAAGTCCGGCTGGGTGCAGACTCCAGGTACCATCACTCCAGGTATGAAGGAATTCAACACAAAATGGAGGAAGAGGACCTTACTCTGAGCAAGTTCTCTCTTTTTTTTTTGTTTTGTTTGTTTTTGGGTCACACCCAGCAGTGCTCAGGGGTTGCTCCTGGCTCCATGCTCAGAAATTTGAGCAAGTTTTCTTAAATCAATCGAGGTAAACCAAATTGAAACCCTCATAGGTTGAATTAGATTGCTTTCCTGATGGAGAGAATTTGTTTCTGCTTCTGTGTTAGTACCAATTTTCCCCAGACCTGTCCATTGTGGGGGTGTGGGTCTGTTCCACACTTGCTAAAGAACTGTGGTGAAGAGAGGGTGAGAATCTTACAGATTTGCTTTCTGATTGGGCCATTTTAATATTTGATTTGCTTTGTAAGCCAAGATTACCAAGTGAAACAACCAGAGGCTCTACTGCCCTACTGCCAGTAAGGGGCAGCAGAACACCAACCTTGGGGTTTTGGTTTGACCACATATGCCTTTCTAATTTTTGGCTTTACAGGCCTTTCAGAAGCATTAGAAAGTGCTTCAGAAACTTAATGCAAGGTTAGAGTATTCATCCCACACTTCTGAAACCTTTAGTGCGAGGTTAGAGAATCCAGCCCATATTTTATGCATCTCACGATACATATGAAATGAAAAAACAAGGAAAGCCACCACATAAGAAATTTGCATGAGGAAAAACCAAGGTCCTCAACCAAAACCATTGTCTCAACCAAGCCATTGTCACCACTTTGAACCAAATAGACATAAACTTAAAAACCCAGAATGGTGAAATCCACTTAAGAAGCCATGAGATTAACATCTCACAAATCTAATTGTCTCCGTTACAGGTCCCTGTTCAGGCATCACTTGTAAGAGAAGTCTCAGGCTTCAAAATTAGGACCTGGAGAGATGCAGGTCTGGAAGCAAATGTTGATGCAGGAAATAATCCACACAGTGAAAGTGTGTAAAAACAGGTTCAGGAAGTCCAGCACTCAAGCCAGGATCCCCACCACACAAGCCTACTCCTGAGAAGAAAAGCAGCTTAGTGGAGGAAGACTGAAGAATGAGCCCCTACCTACCCGTAATCCGGACTTTTATTAACAGATCACACCCTAGGGTGGAGAAGAAACACCAAATAGGAATGGAACCCAGTAATCCAGTCATCAGATCACAGAGTAAAGTGGAGTAGGAATACTGAGTAGCGTAGGACCCAGTAATCTAACAGGGAAGGAGAATCTTTGAACTGGAAATCCCACTGCCCTCAGTTCCTGGGGCTCCCACCCTTAAATGCAATCTGTGCTTCTCCTAGGTGAGACTTTGTAGGACCTGGGTGGCACCAGATAGCCAGGGTCTTCAGATAAGCCTAGGAGGACCTTTCAGTGCTGCCCAGACCTGACCTGTCCCTTGGGCAGACTTCCTAGACTTTGCCACACCTGTGGGAAGAAGGGCATTTAAGCAGCCACACTTTACTCTGTTGTCCCATTGGGTGGGAGCAGGTGCCCCACCCAGACCCAGGGACAGTAGAAGAGGCTCTGATATCTGCTCCTAGAGTTTCTGTTTCTCACCTCTGCAGTGCAGCCACTGACATGCCCGATGCTTGTGGTGGAGGCAGATCTCAGACTCTAGCACAGTGGTCCTCAAACTACAGCCCGCGGGCCACATATTATATTTGTTCCCATTTTGTTTCTTCACATCAAAATAAGATGTATGCAGTGTGCATAGGAATTTGTTCGTAATTTTTGTTTTTACTATAGTCTGGCCCTCCAATGGTCTGAGGGACGGTGAACTGGGCCCCTGTTTAAAAAGTTTGAGGCAGGGATCAGTGGGCGAAGGGAGCCAGATGAGTGTCCAGAGAGGGGCAGGAACTGCCTTTCATTTCCTGCTTCATGGCCTCACTCTGGTGAGGTTCAGTGAGGACAGACACCGAATCCCGGGAAGATGACCTTTCCTGCAGGCCACAGCCCCCAACCCCAACCTCTATTCCTGCCCTGAAATTCAGCTGCACATGCTGGGCTGTCTCCGTCTGTTTAGCAGAAATGCTAGCCAAAGGGCGCTGGAGTGATCTGGTGGGGCTTCAATGCATCTGTGTGTGTGGGGTAAAGGGAACCCTTGGCTGCCACCCTGGGAGGCTCCTTGCCAGCACCCGGAGGAAGGGGCATTTGCAGGGACCATCATCAATGACGTGCCAGCATGCACCCACATAAGGATTCCCAGCGGGTGGACAGGCCCATCTGGGGAGAGTTATCCCTCCCACTGTCCATCCAACCATCCAAGACCCTCCCAGCTGATATCAGTGCAGCCTCCATGTGTGCCTGGGAGCCAACCTTAGCCCAGCTCCAATCCCAGACGCCCCCAGAAGCCATACCCTGAGGACCTTGCTTGGGCTCTGGGTCTGAGGACAGTCCCCTGTTAGTCCAGTGTGGGAAGAGGCCCCAGCTCCATTTATGTCCTTTCCCTTCCATTTCCCACCCACCCACGCCAGATCCCTTCTCGCTAGAGAGCAGCTTCCTACATGAAGCCCTTTTTGGGGGAACCGGGGTTGCGTCTGTTCATCCTTGCTGGCCTGAAAATGTTGGAAGGGTCATTTCCCAGGGCGCCAAGGTTTCTGAGCTTCTCCGTGCCTCTATTTGAACACTTGACTCTTGCTTTGCAAGGCGTCTCATCGCTTGTGCCTGAGATTCCTGTTCCTGGACCCATGCGGGATTTCTTTATCTTCTCTTTCCCAGTTTCCAAAGGGTATTTGTGTTTATCTTTTTTTATTGGGGGAGGGGGGACAGCTGGCAGTGCTAGGTGTTGCCCCTGGCTCTGTGCACAGGTGGTGCTTTGGGGACCATATGGGATGCCAGGAATAAGATCAGGGTTGGGGGCCGGGCGGTGGCGCTGGAGGTAAGGTGCCTGCCTTACCGCTCTAGCCTTGGACGGACCGCGGTTCGATCCCCCGTGCCCCATATGGTCCCCCAGGCCAGGGGCGACTTCTGAGCGCATAGCCAGGAATAACCCCTGAGCGTCAATGGGTGTGGCCCAAAAAATAAAAAAAAGATCAGGGTTGGCCGTGTGAAAGGAAAATCCCTCCCCGCTGTGCCATCACCCTGGCCCTATGTGCATTTATCCTGTCCCATGTTTAGGTCTGTCGGTCTGGCGCTGGTGTCTCACGTTGACTTCCAGACCCCCCTCCATTGCTTCCTTTTTCTCTTTTCCCTTGTTCCGCTCCATTTTCTTCTCTCTCTTCTCTCCAGTCTGCAGATACCACAGCCCCAAAATTCATCTCTGCATTTTGGGGTTTTCAATTCTGTTCATTCTCATACTCATGACTCCTTTCTCACTCCGAACTGTCCTGAGTCATTCTCTCTCTTGCCCCATCTCAGGTACTGATGTGTCCGTTTTCTCTTTCCTTGCAATGCCCATCTTGCTGGCTCCCTGTCCATCTGTGCCCTTCCCTGCCTGGGCTCAGGGCTGGCCTACAAAGAAAGTCCTAGGTGGGCCGGATGCAGTGGCCACACTTGGAATGGTTCTGCCCTGCTGTGCCCTGCCCTGAGTGTCTGTCCCATATTAGCCATATCCAGCTAGGTTGCCCACAGCTAAGGGCAGACCAGATGCTCAGGCCTGGATACTGCAATACAGGATGGTTCACAGGGTCTGATAACTCGGTCTGGCAGACACTCAGACCTGGCTGCAGAGGATCAGCTCATGCCAGGTCGCCCACCCCGTGGCTGGGCTCTTCCTGGAGACTGGAATCAGGCAGTTGCTGTTTCCAAGGGCGAAGCTGCCAGGCTCTCACTGAAGGGCACGGGATGCAGGTGCTGGAAGGTGCGCCATCTAGTGGCTGTGAGCGGGAGGGTATGGGCCTGTGTCCACAGGAGAGAGGAAAGTGGTCGCTGGGAGCAGGGTGCTTGGGCACAGCTCAGCGTGGGCACCAAGGCACATCAGTGAGGAGAGAGACCCCTGTGTGCTCACCAAGGGAAAGGGGGTTCAGGGCTAGTCAGTCATGATGTGTTCCTGGCACAGAGGCCCAGCATGTTGGGGGGGGGCAGCACTTGGCCAGGGAGGGTGACCCTTGGAACCTGGCAGTCCTGAGGTCTCTCTTTCACCCTTCCCGCCTGCCATTATTTCTGTTTCCTGCCATGTCTCGCTCTCACATCCTAATATGTCTCAGTTCTCTGTCATCTCAGCCCTTTCTCTGTTGCTTATTTATCTCCTCCACTCTCCCTGCAGTCTGTCTGTGCTGTCTGCCTGCCCTCAGCCACTTGCCACCCACCCATCTCCCCTTCTCCTCCCTGTCTGCATGCCCATGATTCTCTCTACCTGTCTGCAGATACAGATCTCTACCTATCCCTGTCATTTCTTAGGTGTCATTGCCTGTGCCCTGTCCCTGTGTGTCTGTGCCTATGTCCCTCTGTCCCTGTGTCCCTTCATCTTGTCTCTGTGCCTGCGTCCTCTGTCCCCCCACAATCTCAAGTCTCAGCTCATGGCTGCTCTCTCCCCAGGATGCCCAGTGATGCTGCTGTACAAGGCGGATGCGCGGAGCCCCAACAAGGAGACTAGCCTAGAGGAGCTGGTGGCAGCGCTTGCTGCTGGCAGGAGGGCGTGAACTTCAGTCACAGCACCACCCCCAGGAAGCATGTCGAAGAAAGGCCGTGCCAGCAAGGGCGAGAAGCCCGACATGGAGACGGACCCGGTGCAGATGGCCAACGAAGAGCTGAGGGCCAGGCTCACCAGCATCCAGATCGAATTCCAGCAGGAGAAGAGCAAGGTGGGCCACGGTGCTGGCTGGGCCAGGGATGGAGGTTGGGGGGGTCCTCGACTGAGTCTGCCTCCCCCCCTGCTCACTTGCTTGGTAAGCAAGGGGCTTTCTGTGGCTTTCTGTGGAGGGTCTTGGCCCCTGCCCAGGCCACCATGGCCTGGGCTCAGCTATGGGCTCGATAGCAGGTGTGACTAGGGCCTGCCTGGCTGTGGTTCTCCTAGACTAGGGGCCAGGGAAAGTCAGTGACAGGGCCTTGAATGGAGCCTTGGCCACTATGCTATTCCCACAGTGCACGCAAGGTCTGCAGGGCATGCAGGGGGCACCTCGAAGAAGTGGTTTCTGGATGGCTGTCAGCAAACTGACCCCCCCCCGGGGGGGGAGTTCTCACTGGCTGGTGTGAGTGGCACAAAGACCCCTTCCCTCCAGCCATGGGAACACTGTGTTCTGCCCACAGCTGGGCCCATGGATGTGCTGAGAACTGGGCGTAGTCTGCTGAGTATCTACAACCAGGCAGGCAGTACCTGGCCCTGGGCAAGAGTGGAGGCAGCCCCAGAGCACAGATGGTTAGCCCTTGGCATGTGCTTCTGGAACCTGAGGGAGGAGCTTTCGTGGTGCAGTGGTAGAGGACATGGGTGCTGGTTCAGATACCTGGTGATGTGGCTATGCCCTTCAGTCACTCAAGCCTGTGCTTGTCCCCTCCACCAAGTACCTCGTGGCCCACCGAAGAAAGGGCAGGGCCCAGCATCTCCCTAGATTCCAGGTCTTCCACATTATCCAAATAAACAAATGCCCGGCCAGCATTCTTGCCGAATATGGGCCCGGAGCTTTCGAGGAAGGGCTGGGTCAGGCTCTTGACACTGGGCACAAATCCCTCGTCACTATGAGTGCGTGCCTGGGCACCAGCAGCCTGACTTCCCCAGAAGCCTTGTGCCTGGCCAGGCTCCTTGAGGCCCTTGGGCAGCACAGCCCCCAGGCAGGTGCCTCTGTGGCTGAGGCCGGGAGATGCCAATGTATGTGTGTGCCGCAGGTGGGGAAGCTACGCGAGCGGTTGCAGGAGGCCAAGCTAGAGCGCGAGCAGGAGCAGCGGCGCCACACGGCCTTCCTGTCGGAGCTGCGTGCCAAGCTGCACGAGGAGAAGACGAGAGAGCTGCAGGCTCTGCGTGAGGCCCTCATCCGACAGCATGAAGCCGAGGCTGCCCGGGCAGCCAAGATCAAGGAGGGCGAGCTGCAGCGGCTGCAGGCTACGCTGGCCGGGCTGCGGGACGGCGCAGCCGACAAGGTCAAGACGGCGCTGCTGGCCGAGGCACGCGACGAGGCACGCCGGGCCTTCGATGGCGAGCGCCTGAGGCTGCAGCAGGAGATCCTGGAGCTCAAGGCGGCACGCCGGCAGGCCGAAGAGGCACTGGGACACTGCATGCAGGCCGACAAGGCCAAGGCGGCCGACCTACGTGCCGCCTACCAGGCGCACCAGGATGAGGTGCACCGCATCAAGCGCGAGTGTGAGCGCGACATCCGAAGGCTGGTGTGTACCGTCTTCCCCCACCAACCCACACGGGACCTCCAGGCACCCGCCATCCTCCTCCCCAGAGCACGTGGCTCAGTGCGCCCTTTAAAATGCACCCTCGCACCCTCTCCTGCGTGCATGCATTCTTGTACCATCTCCTGAGTGCATGCGTTAGTGCATGTACCCTCACACCCTCTCCTGAGCACATGCCTTTGTGCATACACCCTTGCACCAGCTCCTGAGTGCATGTCTTTGTACCCTCTCCTGACTCACCCTGCATCCCTGTACCCTCTCCTCCCCAAAGCACATGGTTCAGTGCACCCTTGCACCCTCTCCTACAGCACTCTCATCCCAGAGTGCATGCCTTTGTGCACCCTTGCACCCTTCCTGAGCACATGCCTTTGTGCATACACCCTTGCACTCTCTCCTGAGCGCCCCCTGTGCCCCGTACCCGCTCCTCCCCAGAGCGCATGCCTGTGTCCACCCCCACATTCCTGCATCCTCTCCTTGCATGCATTCCCCACATGGCATGCAGCACTCTTTCCTGTCCTGAACACAGCAGTTGGGCACACTGCTCAGGGTTGACCTGAGGGGCACCTCCAGGATCCTTACAGTCATCCCAGGCTTTGCACAAGGTCCCTCTCCCCACGGGAAGATCCCAGAGCCTCTCCAAAGCACAGAAACACTCCTCTGTAAAAACGAGGCCCCTCCGCCAGGCTCGCATCAGGAAGCACTGGGTGCAGCGGCCTGGCTGGGCCTAGCCTGGGCGTGCGCAGAGCCTGGGAGGAGTGAACCTGCAGCTAGGGAAGGCACGGGATTCGGGGCTGTGGCATATTCCCGGAGGGGGGACAGAGATAGAGATAGCGAGAAAAGAGCTCTGCTGGATGTGAGCCTTTTGGGTGTATGAATGTCTATCTAGAAGTTTATATATGCCAGTGTGTTTGTTTTAGTCTAAGTGTGTGAGTGATCTTGCGTGATAGAATGAGTATGTGTTTGTGTGTGTGTGTGTGAGGATGTGGTTGTGAATATGTGAGTGTCTGTGTTTGCCTAAGTGTGAGTGCCTTTGTCGGTGTGAGTATGTGGGTGTGTGTGTGCTGCAAAAGTGTGAGTATGTGTGTATTAGAGTGTGAGTCTGTATGTTAGTATTTGAATGTGTGTGCCTTTATGTATCTTAAGTGTGTGTATTTGAGTGTACGTGAATGCCTATGTGTGTGGGGGGGCCTGAGTGTAAGTATGTGAGTGTGTGTGCGGTGCTAGGATTACACGGTGTCCCTTTCTGCATTTGGGGATCTGGGCAAATGCATGAGAGAAAAGAAGGGTTAGGGTTAGGGTGTGGGTTAGGGTCTCTGAATGGCAAGGATGGGCAGAAGTTGTGTGCCCCATGCTGGTGCCCCTCTGTTGGAGAAGGTGGAGTCCTGAGCTGGCTGGCTGGCAGAATACTTGATGCAACTCAATACAGTATGCTGTGGGCTCAGGATAGGGCCAGGGCCATGCCATGGGGCACTCAGTGCTGCAGACGGGAAGTCCCCTAAAATTATCAGCCCCCAGTACTCCCCGTACCCCTCCATTCATTTTCCAAGCTCTGCCCAGCAGTGCGCTGAGTTTTTGCATGTGGGGAACTCTCTGCCCTGAGTCCCAGCCCCACCCAGGCTCCTACGGGTCTGCATTGACATCCTTATCTGTTGGTCCTGCTAGCCTGACTCTCCACCTGGTTGCCCTTGCATTCCAAGTTCAGTTGAGGGGGCCATGACCCCGCTGTCCCTTTCTGGGCCCTGGTCACCTGTAGGCCCCAGGATCCTGTGCCTACAGGACTGGCTGCTTCTCTCTCTCCCCATTTCAGATGGATGAGATCAAAGGGAAGGACCGTGTGATCCTGGCCTTGGAGAAGGAGCTGGGCGTGCAGACGGGCCAGACCCAGAAGCTGCAGCTTCAGAAAGAGGCTTTAGATGAGCAGCTGGTCCAGGTCAAGGAGGCCGAGCGGCACCACAGCAGCCCCAAGAGAGAGCTCCCGCCCGGCATAGGGGACATGGCTGAGCTCATGGGCGCCCCGGTGAGGGTCATTCAGGCTGGCCTTCCGCTCGCCCTCCTGCCTGCCTGCCTCCCTCCAGCTGGCCTGCCCCTCTTCCTGCCC
>PVKC010032828.1:0-14137 GCA_004027635.1 Crocidura indochinensis
TATTGACTAATATATTTTTTATTGTTGATTTCATGGTGATAGTTTGGCAACTGAAGTGGATATCTCCATTTATATTTATTTATTTTCCTGTTTTTTTTCTTTCCTTTTTTTTTTTCTTTTCTTCTTTTTTGAACGCTCACAGGATACTTTTACAGTGCTCTAGGTACTGCTGTAGTGCCTCACCTTCTTTTTTCCCCTACATCTATCAAACCAAGGATGAAACCCTCTAGAAGGTCTCCATCCATTTCCGGAGTATTTGACTTTTTTCTTTTTTCTTTTTTTTCTTTCTCTTCTCCAGGTCTTACTTTTCTCCTCTTCAAACAAAACCACATGACTTGAACTAACTAGTACCACATCCCAATTGGGGGAGAGGGGTATATGGGGAGTACCAAGACTAAACAGGTGTAGGACCACCAAGTAGTTAGCTAGGCACAGAGGGGACCACTTGACCTGGCAGCCCTGGGGGTGAGGGAGGAAGACATGTGAGGTACGATGGGAAGAGGGGCAGAGGGAGGACGGTTTGGTGAAGGGAATTCCCCTGATTTTATGTTAACATGTACCTAAAAAATTATTGTCAACAATATGTAAGCCACTATGTTTAAAATAAAAATTGTTAAAAAAAAAAAAAAGAAAAAGAAAAGGGAGGTGGGATCAACTGTAGAACAAAAATTTCTTTAGGAGCTATGGAAACAGAAATAAACTGTGCTTAGAAATAAAAAAAATAGTCATATCACCTTTATAATCTTAAAAAAGACAATGAAATAGTTGCCTAGCATACTGTTACTTATCAATATTGATTAATATATAAACCTATATGTACTTGAATATCACTGATGCTTTGCTTTATGTATTTAATTTATTGAAATAAGGGGCAAATGAGTTCATTTGTTTTTAAATTTAGATCTATTGTCAATAAGGTAGATCAAATGTGGATTGTTATTTTGGTAATTTTAAAGGCATAACTGGACTTGCATTAGTGGTGGGGTTTTCAACATAGTTCTCAATAAAGTTACAAAGGGGGTGAGAGCAGTGACACAGTGGTAGAGCATTTGCCTTGCAGGCTGCTGACCAAGGACAGATAGCAGTTTGATCTGCTGGCATTCCATATGGTCCCCCAAGCCAGGAGCGATTTCTGAGTGCAGAGCCAGGAGTAACCCCTGAGAGTAACTGGGTGTGTCCCAAAAAGCAAAAAAAAAAAAAAAAGTTACTAAGGAATGAAACAAGTACTATATAAAGTTCACTTAATTTAAATATTAGTTACATTTCTGGAAATTTTAGTGTCTACTAAAACCTCACAAAAACTTTGTATTTTTATATTAAATAATTGTTATACCCTTGGAGGTAGTTGTTAACACCCTGTAGAAAAGGAAAGATATATGGGATGTGTGATGATTCTTATTTTAGAACTCTTCTGTGTATTATTGATATGATCTTAACATTAGAATTCCTGATGTCTGGAATCCCTAACATTTTTAAATTTACACATTATCAGTCTTTCCATTCACTGTAAAACGGATAACATGGTGACAGTATACATAGTTCCACAACACTTCTAGAAGATAATGTTACTCCCGTCATGAACTTTACATTCCATAGAAGAGATTGAGAAAGAAATGGAGTATAAAATAATGTCATCACCTGGGGTTTTTTTTGCTTTTCCTTGAAACAGTTGGGTTTGGGAAAACATCTTTCCACCTAACCCAAGGAAAGGAGTGGTATAGGGAATTGAATATAAAAATTTGAGTTCCCTGTCTGAAAATGCAATGTCTTCTCTTTCCCCTGGTGGAATTCAGATCCACAGTAGGAAAAGGCCCTTTACCTCTGCAACAGAAAAACTTGGGGAGATGTAAAAGGTACAAAAAGACTATTCACTAGTTGGAGCAACTGCATGCCCACCACTGAGCCTGGCAAAGGATTTGTTTCCCATGGGATAGGTGGACCCAGTGCATTGCAGAAGCAGAATTGCTTCATACAATTAAACTCTGAAGGGTTTTGTATATATGAATCAACAAGAAGCTGCTTTTATGTTTTGGTGCGAACTGAGGTGAGAAGCCTGGAGTAGAAGAGGTTAAACTGAGTCACATTTTCTATTCAGGAAGTTATGTCACAGAGGAGACAATAAGGATGGAGGCATTCAGAAGCTTCTAAAGTAAGCTGCATGGATTTCTGTCATAGGCACAGTGGTGATGTGCTGATGTTAACTATCATGAGATAATTAGCAAGACAATAAAGGGGGCCCTCAAACAGGTAATGACGGGAGCCCTTAGAACAGGGGCACCCTGTAAGTGTAAAACCCTAGCATGTCATGGCAGGCTTCTTCTCAGGTTCTGAGCAGGGAGAAACAGTAAGCTATTTGCCGTTTCTGCATTCCTTTTCCCCATTTGTAATGGTTTATACTGTGAATCAACTTAACTTTGCTAGAGATGTCAAAATATTTGTTTAAATATTCTGAATATATCTGTGGAGTACTTTCTGGTTAAGATTAACACTTTAATCAGTAAATTAAATAAAGTATATTATTCTGCCCAATGTAGTGCAACTACGTCCAATTCATTGAAGGCCTGAATAGAATGAAAACTGAGCTAGAGATAATATGATCTCTTCATGCTTTGTTGTTTTGGGGTGGGACATTATCCAGTCTTTAGATTCAGACTTGTATCAATCCAGCTCATCAATAGAAAATCTTGGAGTTTCTATGATTACATAAGCTCATTCTTATAATCTCACTCACTATATATATATATATATATATATAATAAATATATATGTAATCCTGTTGGTTCTTTATTTCTATTATATTATAACTAACACAATGAAAGAGAAAGATATCTGACAAGTGAAGAGGACAGGTAAAGACTTTGAAACACATCGAAAAATGAAGTTCCAAGCTATACCAGTATGAATTTTAATGCCATAAAAATTTAAAGGCGGGCCGGAGAGATAGCATGGAGGTAAGGCATTTGCCTTGCATGCAGAAAGTCAGGTGTTTGAATACCAGCATCCCATATGGTCCCCTGAGCCTGCCAGGAGCAATTTCTGAGCATAGAGTCAGGAGTAACCCCTGAGCACTGCCGGGTGTGATCCAAAAACCAAAAAAAAAAAAAAATTTAAAGGCACAAAAATTACTTGATGGTTTATTATTATGACTTGGGTATAGTAGTTGATATAAATCATGAAGTGTTGCATTTTTGTACTCCAAAAATTTAAAACTTGCAATATTGCAGTGGTCTAGCTATAATACATGATGTTACCGGTAGACATTATGAAAGACACAACATAATAATTTTTATTAAAAGCTGTTTAATACAATAGAAAATAAAATTTAAGTCAGAAAGAGATACTTTAATAGATGATAATTAAGAAAATCAAGTGAAAACCCATAGGATACCTAGTCCTGCTCTATAATTTGCTTGGCACTGCCAAGTTGGTTCTTGTCTCTAGAAGCCAAAAGTGAAAGGGGAACTTGGTCCATGGAAGGAAAATAGGTATAATTTTCATTAACAGTTTCCCAATTAAAAACATTCTGATAGATACACAATATGATTAAGAAACTAGCATTAGGGCCCGGAGAGATAGCACAGCAGCGCTTGCCTTGCAAGCAGCTGGTCCAGGACCAAAGGTGGTTGGTTCCAATCCCGGTGTCCCATATGGTTCCCCGTGCCTGCCAGGAGCTATTTCCAAGCAGACAGCCAGGAGTACACCCTGAGCACTGCAGGGTGTGGCCCAAAAACCGAAAAAAAGAATTATTGACTAGATCTCTTTTTTGAATAAATGATAAATGTGAATGTACCTAACCCTTGGACTTTGTAACTAAGCATTGTGATATTACTTCTGAAATATTTTATCTCTCAAAACACTTCTATCACTCTGAATGCTGACCTACAGATCTTCAATGTGTTATACTCTCTAAGTAATTTCCAGTTACAACTTCAGGTCTTCAAATATCTCCATTTACTTATGGTTTCTGCATTTATTTTCTAAGGCTGCCATAAAAAAATCCCATAATTAAGGTGGCTTGCATAGCAGAATCTGAATTTCTTTCAGGTCAGCAGGATGAGGCTCCTTCATCAAGTTGTCATCATGGTTGTTTCTTTCTGAAAACAGCAAGGAAGAATCTATTCCATGCTTGTTTCTTGCATATAATAATTTCTCTTTGTTTTTCTGGTACTTCAAAAATTATTACAGATTGAATTACACCCATCTACTTTTCATATTCTTTTGTTGAAGACCCAATCCTCCAAAATGTGACTAATTTAAAATAAGTTTCTTTTAAAGAAAGAGGTTAAGATTGGTCCTAATCTAATATGATCTATGTCTTTATAAAAGAAGTTTGAATTCAGATTTATACCAAGAAGCTAGAGAATATAAAAAACAGTGTTCTATCAATAAGCCAAAAAAAAAGGAGGTCTAGACAGAGTGATCTCCAAAAGAACAAACTTTACTAATATAAGGTATTTGAATATTAGGGTGAGATCAAGAATCTTACACTAGGAAACCAAAAAAACTAACAATTTCTAGCACTTTGGTTTGTAGATGAGGTAGATAGGCATAAGGACAATGAATTTTTGAGATGTTATAAAACCAAGCAACAGGATTTGGAGTTACTTCATCATTGATAAGAGTCTCACCAGTTCCACTATAGGCCCAGAGATAGCTGGACCTCCTACCCAGAGAAGCTTCAGCAGAAACAAAGACCAGAAAATAAGTTTCAAAGAATATACCAACTACCCCCAACCTTCTCCCTGGCAAACACCCTAGCCACAGGACTCTTACCTAGGTAGAAAGTCCAACCTGAGTCAGGTTGGAAGAAATTTTATAAAAGTCAACTTAAAACAAAGGAGGTATACACAAGTGTTAATCTAGTGACATGGTGCCTGAGAATATGTCCACTGCATCTTCTTTTCTCCTTCTGTGTACTTTCCTACTTTTGTACTGGGTTGTATACCAGGGAGATGCATGTTCTCTCTCTCTCTCTCTTTCTCTCACTCTCTCTCTCTTTTACACACACATACATACACATTCTCTCTCATCTCTCTCTTCCTCTCCTTCCTCATTAAATCTGTTGTTTTTATTTTCACCACTCTAACCTACTGAAATTCTTTTCTGTGAGGGAAGGCAATGGATCTAAAAGGCCTGGGCAAGATCTAGGACTAACATTGCTTTCCTTGTCACAGTAGTCCTAGATGTCCCCAGCTGTTCCTGTGGGAACAAGATTTTGAGAGAAAGAAGTGGCAGGCTCCCTTCTGAGGGCTGACACTTCTTTCCTCCCCACTTCATATACGTCACCTGCGTTGTAGACATACACCCTCTCTTCTTTCATATTTTCATGGCTTTCATATTTCCATAATCAGGTCTGTCTCCAAGCTTTTATTCTGATAAAAGATAGCAATCACAATGCATTTGGACCCACAGTATGGTCCAGTGTGATCTCATATAAGACTTACACCAGACATGTATGGTTCCATAAACTATTTCCCTCTGACTCATTGGAAGGATGTATTAAGATCTACTATAGTAGGAAGATTCTGAGAGACACATGGTTAGGAAGAGAAGGACTCATGGTTGGGGTTTTTATTTTTCAACAAATTAAATTTGAGAGATCTATTGGGTATCCAGAGATGTTATAGAGATAGAATTTTGAGTTTAGACTAGTCATGATGAAGATGCACTTAAGAATTATCAGTAAAGATATGGAGTTTAATGTGAAATTGACTGCATTGTTGGACTAATTACTATTATTGGAGACTGGGCCTCAATTTTTGGGAAAATAATATAAGAAATTGTATAGAATATCAGAATTGTCTATCTGAAACATGGAATAACAAATCATTAGCCCTCAGAACTCATTAGCCAAGAGTTGCTCTATTGACTGTCAAGTCTTTCTAACTTTCAGATAAGAACATGAGCTGGCATATTTAAGTAGATTCCCTTAGGTATTCAATGGTAACTATGGTAGGTTAAATAATTACCCCTAAAACACCTAGGTCCTATATTCTTAAACTTGAAAATGCACTTTGTATGTGGGGGGAGACATTACATTAGTACTCAAAGGCTGTTCTTGAATTTGTTCTTTGGAATAATCCATGGAAGTGTGCAGGAAACAATATGTGGTGTCAGAGATCAAACTGGAGTCTTCATATAAGTCATGAAAGTCTTCTTTCCTATACTATCTTTCTTGCCCGTGAAATCATAACATATGAAAAAATGGGACTTTATAGATATGATGAAGTTTAAAGTTATCAAGATGTAATCTTAAGTGTAATCTCGAGAATCCTTATAAGGATGAGATATGGCTATCCACTAAAGATAGCAATGTGATAAAAGAGGATTTATAGAGAGGAGATAAAGTTATTGATTTTAAAAAAATGGAAGAAAGAAATTAACAAAGAACATTTGAGCTGAAAAAGAAGAAAATAGATTCTCTCAAATTCCAGAGGGAATATAGCTTTGGTTCAAATTTGGTTCAAATATAGCTTTTGGTTCAAATTTCTTTCCTCCACAATGCAAAAGAAAAAAATATTCTTTTGTTTTTAGCCACTAAATTTAAGGTTTTTCGGGGCCCGGGAGATAGCATGGAGGTAAGGCGTTTGCCTTTCATGCAAAAGGTCATCAGTTCGAATCCCGGTGCCCCATATGGTCCCCGTGCCTGCCAGGAGCAATTTCTGAGCATGGAGCCAGGAGTAACCCCTGAGTACTGCCGGGTGTGACCCAAAAACCAAAAAAATAAATAAATTAATTAAATAAAATAAATTTAAGGTTTTAATATCAGCAGTTCCAAAAAACTAACAAAATGGCAGAGAAGTGTTTTCAGATTATACCTACAGGTTGTTGTTATAGGAGTGAAAAGATGAACCAGGAGAATAGAAAGCAAGACTCTAAATTGAGGATCTGAGTCTTTGTGGCAGGTAGCTACCTCTCTTTGAAACATATGTATTTGATATATCATCCAAACTACTTGACATTTCCTTCCCATCAACTGAATCAGTTGAGTGGGTCTGGGTCCGCAAAATGTCAACCTATCTGCAAAATGTCAACATGATTAAGCCCTTGAAACTACATTGAGATGGAGAATAGGAGAGATTGCTGGAATATCATTCTGGGACAAAATAATAAAATGTCTCCAGCCAGACCAATAATTGCAAATTACTTTCAATTTTCTTTATTGATACTGGATGAAAACCAGTTTTTTTTGCCAGATAAAGAACAGGGTTTAATAGAAGTCTTATTTTGATTTTGTAAGTGAAAAAACATATGCTTTGAAGGATTAGTAGACTTCAGAGAGGGTGTTTTTGAGGTCATAAAATACAATTTCTTACCTAACATGTGAAGCTCTTATCTGTTTTAATCTTAAAGTTATGAGATTAGTTAACATAATGAAGAGAGAAAAAGCTATAGATTTAAAAGCATGCTCAATCTTTTATCTATTGCTGCTTAATAACCACCCTAAATTATAAAGCACTCTAGCTTAAAGAACAACTGTCACCAAAAAAACCTGAACAACAGTGTTTGTCTCAAAGGTTATTGCAAATATCAAAGAAGATCTACACTACAAAGCTTAGTAAACAACATCTAATCACATGGTTGTTTCCCCTAGCAACGAGCCCCAGTCTAAGGGACTTTTCCAAAAGTAACCTCATTAACATAAACTGAAGCTTGATTTAAAGGGGCTTGTTACGAATATCTAGACACCTTTATGTCTCTTATTACTTACAAATTTCCAAGGATTTTTAGCAGCTTTATGCCAAGAACAGGGATGAAACCAAATATATGTATCTTAACAATCCTAATACATTACTGTTTATTCAAAATGAATAAGAATGTGACCTGGGTAACAGCAAATGTAATCCAAGAATAATTTAATTTTTGTAAAATAGTTTATTAATCATAAGCATTCAGATGTAGTATAGATCTTTACAGAAAAGCAATTTGATGCTAGGAATGTGAATTCTGTAATGACAGGTATTCTCTGTCATTACAGAGAAGTGAGCCACTCACATCTATTAAGACTTGGCTTTATATGGATTCTGTTAGGGTCTTCGGAGGCCAAGAATAAGTTTTTCTATGTTCACTGCATCTGTTTCTGCCCTCTGTCACCACTACCAGTCCCTCAAAATTTCTGAATTCTCTACAAAATAAATCAGGCACATAACATAAGCATATAGTGGGTGTGGTGTGAACCTATTTTTTTCTTTGCCCATCAATTCACAACTTACCATAGTTGCTGCAGTATATTAAATTCCTAGCAAAATGCAAAGTTCATGAGGGAAACTCAGAAAATGTTAACACCTTTTAGTCCTCCTTTCTGACACAGCAGTTTGAATCTGCATCTTTTGATCCCTTTCTCAGACAACAGTACAAGGTTCTTAAAACTTAGAAGCATTCATTTTAAAATATTTACCCCATGTTTAATTTCACTTCATCTTGTGTTTATTTTCTATGTAAAGCTCTTTTCATTCCAACCCCATTTCCAGCACAAGCTGCTCTGTGAGCTCTGGTTGCCTGGGGCGGGGTCAGGAAAAATACCAAGAGAATTATCTTCATTTTTCCTTTTATCTCAGCACTTTTCTAGCTTATAGAGCAAGGAGATTAAAGACTCCAAAGACATCTGTTCTGAATGTGGCAGCTCTGGTGTGGTCTACTCTTAGATATTGTCTCCTTCATAGATTGGATAAGTAGTGAACACAAAGGGAACTAATAGACAATTATTCTATTCTAATAGACAATTATCCTCCAAGAAATTGTGCCTCTTGAAAAAAAAATCTATTTCCCAGTTAGTTAAAGTCATCAGTACTCTAGTCTCTGTACTCACTGTAGTGGATTCTGGCAAAAGGTTGAGTTCCTTTTTTCTTTGTCCTTTTTCCAATCATGCCTACCCTTTATAGGTTTGGGGTAGGAAAATGTTCTACTGTATATAACTTAAGGAAGTGAGAATTCGAGAAGTGATGATCATTTTCCCTTTGTTTGCTCTTTCTGTCTCTGTCCCTATCTCTATCTCTCTGTCTCTCTGTCTCTGTCTCTCTGTTTCTCTCTATTTCTCTGTTTCTCTCCACCCCTACCTAGGATTCTGATTTCACTATACTGAGGTTGATAGACAATTCAAACTGTGGTGTAGAGCTTCACTTTGGAATCCAAACAAGGAGAATTGAACTGTTCAGATTCAAATTCTTAAAAAAAAAAAGTTATTTAAAAATATGTAAACCAAACCATGAAAATTTATGGGCACATTAGTCATGTAATCTCTGGAGGTGAGGTCAGGCCAAGTTTTCATCCTGCTGAAGTCACATTTGCTGCACCCATCACCCACAATTTCCCTGCTTTACCATTCATTTACAGCTCTCTGCAGAGACCCCAATCTCCCCAAAACTCCAGGTATTTCAGTATTTGAACTTATATCACCAGAACTTTATGTGAAGTGAGTACAGGTACGCTCCTTCCTTTTCATACATCTGGAAGGTCTGGCAACAGAAAATATGCCCCACAAAAGCCATAGTTTTTGAAATTACTGGACCATTCAACAACTCCATTGGGGGGCAGGCTATGATCCTGATAAAACACACCAATGTAAATGTCAATGTCTATCTGAAGCCACCTAATGTTCAGAAACAAATGAAGTAACAGACTGGTCAACTAGCAACAAAAGTTTGCTAAATCTTCTGAAATGACTTAATGTCTTCATTTGCAAGATACAATAATTTTCACACTCACACAAAAACCTCTTTAAAAGTCCCCCCATCATTTTTCTTTTGGTTTTGGGTTTTGATTTTTGGACCATACCCAGCAGTGCTCAGAGGTTACTCCTGCCTCTGCATTCAGAAATTGCCCCTGGTGGGATATAACTAGGGTCCATCTTGGGTCGACTGCGTGCAAGGCAAACATCCTACTGCTCTTTTTACTACTGGTAGTCAATCTTATGCCATGATGAGGAGAATGAAAGGTAAGAAGGTCATTTCTGTGGCTAGAGTAGGCTTTTCTTTGAAATTCCCAGCCCCAAGACCTCAATTAATGAGGTCAGTTATTATCTTTCTCCATAAAACAAAGTCACAAGCAGGAGAAAAATTCAACCTTTGCAGCTTCCTGAGTCCTTGCAACTAAAGATTCAATAATATTCTTAAGGCCTACATTAGATATGGAAACTCAGTTTCAAAAATATCTGCTAACAGAAAAGATGTGAAAATCTGTATTTCCTACTAATGTTAAGGTTATGGGAGAAGACTTGGCCTAAAATAAAAAATTTCCCCTGGGCCAAGCATCCTAATGGAACCAAATTACTCTAAATAGCTTTCACAGACCAAATTTTTAAGAGTCAAGATGATGAAATATTCTGATGTATAAAGAGACAAATAATTTCTTTTTAGTTATCTAGAAATCCCCTTTACATTCTATGATCATCGAATTTAGATTCATACCCAAGAAAATCTTTTCCTGTCTCAAATATCCACAATTGATTCTGCTGCTATTATATTTTAGTAAGTCAAGTATATTTTTTCTTAAAGGTAAAAGCAAATGCGATTTTAAACAGGAGAGTAGACTTCTAAAACCAGAGAGATATGACCAAAAAATGTACCAAAACTTGCAGAATCTATTAAGGGTGTTAGTGACAAATTAAAAAAATGAGCAAGGATAGTTCCATTAACCACATGGTTGGTTTGTAGACAGGTGCAAAGGGATCTCCTAGAGTCCAAAGGCAAAAGGAGAGCAAGTTCCTAGGACTGGTCAGCCAACAGCAACCAGGGAGTAATCCTGGATATTGCAGGGGCCAGAGTAGCATCACATTCTTGGGTTCTCATACTGAGCTGCTGGCATGGTTGTTCAAAAGTCACTGAGAAAGTCCTTTATGGTTTCCTGAACACTGCTTTGGGAAATCCCAACCTGCACTCACATTTTTTTTGTTGTTTTTGTTTTTGTTTCTGATCACACCAGACTGAACTCAGAGGTTACTTCTGGCTCTGTGCTCAGAAATCACTCCTGGTTCGGGGGAACCATATGGGATGCCAGGGATTGAATCTGCATCTGTCCTATAGATTCAGAGAAGTTATATTTTATACTAAGTTCTCTTCTTGTACTTTCTTCAATCTTGAGTCAAGTTTAATGTAAGCAAGTTTGTGGATGAAGAAGAATAGATGTTGGGTCTGGCACATATTTGTGTCCTGGCAAGGAAGAATAGAAGAGGATCCCTTTTGGGGGCCAGGGTGGTGCAAGAATCATAGAAGAAATACTGGGGTGGTTTCACAACATGGGGGTTTATTTTACAATTAGAGTCCTTCAGAAGGAAATTTTGTAAGTTAAAGGGAGGATCACTCTATTGAGGTAAGAAAAGTACTGGTTTGGCAGATTAAAGATAAGTTTGGATAAATATGGTTTCTCTGAATTTGGAATGACTAGATTTAGACCTAGGAATTAGAAGATAAAAGCACAATTTTATTATCACTGACTTAGTCATTTTAATTGCATGTATGAAATTGGACCATGCAGCAGTGACTCTAGCTTGGTAGGGCAATGTACCCTTGGGGGGGGGGGGGGAACACAAAAGCCAATCTGTAGACCTCAAGAACCATTTCTGTGTAATTCAGAGCCTGATCATCAGTGAGATCACATCTAAGAGTACAGAAGACAAACATGGCCTGTGAGCTGCGAAATATAAAAACATATTACTAAACCAAAAAATAAAAACACCCAGAGTCATAGGTATAGAGAATAGATGGGTAGTTTTCAGAGGAACAGTTGGGTGGTAGAAGGCCAACCTGAATAATGAGTGTTAATTTGATGGTAAAAAAAATGGAGATGCATCATTTGGTAGTGAGTCTGGAGTAGTGTAAGAAGATTCTGAAAGTACAGCATGACCTCAATGTTATTTTCCTAATTGCAATTAGCTGTAAGGTTGATGAAAGAAAAAAATCCCACCTCATACTGCATAAAATAATATTACACAGAAACAAAATGATATTATACAGTAAACAAAACCAAGAATCTGGTTTTGTTTTTCATCATTTTGGCAGTTTCAAAAATGCTTTCACCAATATTTAGTAAGGTCTTACTGTATAAAGTTGTATACTTGAAATTCAAAGGATGTTATAAAACAATTCTGTCTCAAAAGCTGTTAACAAACAAAATAAAGCAAACATGAAGCCCTAAGAGATGTTAATGGTCAGTGCATTATCTGAATTCTGGCATAATAGAAGTTTAAATCTAGCCCTCTCTTACCAGTGTTTGTAAATAATGGGGAATCCTGAATAACCTAAAAGATGGTACAGACTTTGCCTACTATATCTCATTCACCTTGAGGAAATACCTTTTTCTTGGCTTTTTTTTTTTTTTTGAAGATAGGGTCCCAGAGACTGGTTGCTTCAACTCTGGACTACATGGAACTAATTTCCTCAGAAGATTCTGGCCAACTCCTTCCATACAAGACAGATGAATGACACAGTTTTAGATAAATTAAGGTAGGCCTTTTTAAGCCATGACTAAATAAGCTTCCTATCCCTTCTTTCCAAGTTGACCTCACTTTTCCAGAACAGTGGGTCTCTCTGTGTGGATTAGGATTTGCCTAAATAAGTTTACTCATTGGAAAGACTGAACTTTAGTCCTTCTCCCTTCAGTTCTTTAGTCATTTCCTCATCTTCAGGGAAGGTAAATAGAGTGCAGAGTACTTTCACAAAAGTTCCACTGACACTTTTCCTTTCTTGTGAGGAAAGCAGATACTCTTGTCTTTTGCAGAGATTTACAGCAGTTCTGGATCCAAAGCACTGAGATGGTTAAGAAGATTTCATAACTATGTGAACATATTTAATACTACAAAATAATGCACTTAAAATAGCTTACATGATAAAATTTGGATCTTGTTTGGCTTTGTTCTTAAACATTAATTTAGTCATGCAACTTTAAAAAGGCACAAGGGGGCTGAGAAGATAACTCAAAGGATTAAAGTTATGCTTTGCATATGGGAGCTCAGTTCAGTTTCCAGTCCCTCACGGTACCCACTCTACCAGGTGTGTGCTTTCCCAAAAGACACAAATGATCCTTTCATGTCTGTTATATAATCATTCCATTTTCATATTTCTCTCAAATATGAATAGCAGCATTTTTAGATGTGTGGGCATATATGCCTACTCAAGCAAATAGATTTACGACTTTTGATATAGCTGATATTGTATCTGACACACTAATCTTAAATATTTTTAGCTTATAGAAATTCCTTGTGAAATTTTACATTTCAATACATCCCAGCTTCTCAAGCTACCTGCCTTACCTATAGAACTTGCCCCTTGAAGCTGGAGTGATAGCACAGCGGTAAGGCATTTGCCTTGCACACAATGAACACAGAATTGACCCTGGTTTCAATCCTGGCGTCCCATATGGTCCCCAAGTCTGTTAGGAGTGACTTCTGAGCACAGAGCCAGGAGTAACCCCTGAGCACCACTGGGTATGACTCCCCCACTCCCCCCAAAAAAAGAACTTGCCATTTATTTATTCAGTTTAACTGTGGTAAAAATCTTGGTCTTTCTAATATTTTGCTATAAAAATAGTAAATAGCCTCTGTACAGGTCATTATTACCTCTTTACTTGGGATAAATTCCAAGACATGGAGTTATATAATTGTAATTATACTAGTATATGTCAGAACTCTAAGACTTTTATATAGTTATTAGAACTGTGATATTCTGTATGGCACAGCAGTCAGGAAATGTTAAATATTTCATATATAAATGAATGTATTTTACATTATAAAATTCATATATTTATTAATATATATGAAAAATATATTATGAGGGTGTATGTAATCTCATAAACCATGGTGTCAAAATCTCCCATGTGTACCAAAACAGAATAACATCAAATTAACCCCAAGAAAACAATGTTCTTTTACAAAGAACAATGTTTTCTGGCAGAGGTCTGATCAGTCCACAACAAAAACTACAAATTTAAGTGTGTTTTTTTAAGTAGTTTCTTGTTTCTTTCCTAAAACATGTTTTCATACTACTACATAGATTATCTAATTTATATTGTAATAAAGAAAAACAAATCAAGTAACATCTATATAGAATAGATGAGAAAACAGAGAATAATACATATTAAGAGAAGTAGCCATTTGTTTGGCCCCACCCAGTGTAAGGGTTCGAAATACCCCATTTCCGCTGCC
>PVKC010032829.1:0-14144 GCA_004027635.1 Crocidura indochinensis
ATTTCTATACTATCTCTTTAGCCCATATAATTTTTCAATTTTTAAGTAGTGATCACTCTGGGAGCCATGGGATACTCTTATTGGTGCTCAGAACCATAAGTGCAGGGAAGCACAAAGGTATGAGCCTGGGAATGCTTTGTTGCACCAGAGCCAACTCAGAACCAACTCATGGAACTAAGAGGTCCACTTAACCATATCCCTAGCTCCTAAAATAGGTTTTCTTTGGATGCTAAAATACCTTGATTTTCTTTTTTTTTTTTTTCGGTTTTTGGGTCACACCCAGCAGTGCTCAGGGGTTACTCCTGGCTCCATGCTCAGAAATTGCTCCTGGCAGGCACGGGGGACCATATGGGGCACCGGGATTCGAACCGATGGCCTTTTGCATGAAGGGCAAATGCCTTACCTCCATGCTATCTCCCGGGCCCCATACCTTGATTTTCAATAGTTAATTGAAATATTTTTATAGAGTTAAAAAAAATACAATGTACACTCCACGTCTTTCTCCTTATGCCTCTCTTCCTTGTTCCTTCCCTCTTTCTGCATTCATTCCTTTATTAATCCCTCCATCTCTCCATCCCTCCTCCCTTTGTCCTAGGGAAAGCAGAGAGGAGACCTATGACTGTGAGTTTTTGGAAGCAGGTCCCTGGGCATCTGTGTACCAGAGCTTTCTCTGGCCTTCCCCAGTGTGTGGATCTGGGGCTGAGTTTCTGTAGATGTGGTTGGCCCTGAGATCAATAGGACCATATCTATTGCTTCATGAGTCCTACATGGACTGTAATGGTCTCCCCATTCACATTCTTGCCCCACTGCTAGAGGATGTGGTTTAAATGGAAAACCAACAGATGACCTGGGATGGACCCAGTTCAATCCCCAGCATCCCATATGGTCCCTGAGCCTGACACGAGTGATTTCTGAGCACAGAACCAGGAGTAACCCCAGAGTGTTGCTGAGTGTGGTCCAGAAATAAACGAACAAACAAGCAAACAAAGGAAAACCCACCACCAAGATTGGAGGTGGAGCTTTGGCCTTGAAAAGGGATGACTGCCAGTATGGAGCCATGTGAATAGTTTTCTGTGTTGGTATGGGAGACAATGGAACCTTGAATAAAGCTGGGAGCTGGAAGAACACACAATAGGGTCAGGGCTAGAGGAACTGGAGTGTATCCTAGAAACCAGAATAATAAGATAGCAGATTGGACACTTGACTCGCACTCAGCTGATCCAGGTTCAATTCCCATCATTCCATATGGTCCCCCAAGCATTGCCAAGAGTTGTTCCTCAGTGCAGAGCCAGAAATGACCCTTGAGCATAGCTCAATGTGGGTCCCTCCCCCCAAAATGAAATGGGGGTGTACCTAGGATGTATATGACCCAAGTTTAATAACTGACACTGCATGGCTTCTCAATCACTTTCAGGGTGTCACCTTGCTGCCCCCACCCCTCAACCAAGGCCAGAGTAGCATCATTCACTGGGCTCTGGAACTGAACCATTTGGCATAGTTGTCAAACATCACCTAGACCCTCTGAACATTGTTAGGACACCCTCCCAGCCCCTTCAGAAAGAAATAAAATGGATATAGAACCTTGGGTCTTCCTTTGTTGAGGAAGTAAAGCTGAAAAGGGGAAGAAGTTGGTGTAACTATTATAGAGGAGTAGAGTCTATTTTCCAAACACAAATGTGCTTTGTGTTTTCCTTGCAGATACCAAAATTACTTGCCAGACTTTTTCTTTGTTTGCTTTTGGAGCCATACTCCACTGTGTTACTCCTAGTTCTGCACTCAAGAATTGCTCCTGGCAAGCTTTGGGTACATGTGGGATGCTGGGGATCAAACCTGGATTAGTCACGTAAAAGACATGCATCTTCCCTACCTGCTGTGCTACCATTACGTCCCACCTGCTGGACTTAATCTAAGATATGTGGCAAACATTAGCCAGACAGAGCAAGAAGGGGAAGGATTCTCCATAGACCTAGGGAAAACGGCCTTCTGACAGGAAGCAATGTGGTTATGGAGGTCAGACTAAGTCAATTTTCCAGGGAAAAATGACTACAAAGAAGATTGTGTTGCAGCTTGAATGTGCTGAGCCTGACTGCAGATCTAAAAGAAGTTTGGCCATCGGAGATGCAAACATTCTGAAGTGGGAGATTTAAGAGGAAAAAAAAAAGAAAGGGCCTAGTGATCCAGTTTTATCGTGAGGACTATGAAATATTGGTTATTTTAAAATCTGCTCATAGTTGGTCTTGGAGGCGGTAAATAAACTTATGCCATGAACAGGGTTCTCCACGTGGAGAAATTTGCTTAAAAATATAAAAAGAATAAATAAATAAAATGTGTTTTGTGGGCCAGGAGCCCTGTCTGGCTCCCTTTCCTCTGGTTTCCCAAACTTAGGTTTTTCCTGCTGGTAATCCCAGCCACGATCTGTAGAGTGTCTCCAGCAAATGGAGTTCTAGGAAAGGAAGAATCAGCAGCACAGCAGGTTCAGAACATGGCTTCAGGGCTCCACAGCCTGTCTACCCTGGACTGTCTTCATCATGAAGGCGCTCCTCAAATGCTACTATATGGATTCTGATGTGAGCAGTTAAATACAGGCTGGGTAGTATATGTGATATGGTTTCTTGTTGGGTCATTCCATTTCTTCAAGGACAGTGGCTTGTGAGCCTTTGGATCCCAACCCAGACCTGTGGGGAGAGAACTGAGCATTGGAACACCGCTGCCCTGCTTGTTGCTATGCTGTCTGTGTCCAGCCATCAGCCATTCTGAGCCTCGGTTTCCATGTCTGGGCAATGAAGTGAATAACCTTATGTTGAGGATTTGGGAATATTCCCTATGAAATACCTAGGGTCCTGCCTCATGCCTGTCGACAATCAGTGGTGACTATGATTTCTGTTGTCATCACCATCATCATTATTCTTGTCCTATTGTATCACAGAGTCTTGTTCATTTTAGCACACAAACTTCCTTGTTTGCCAGCATCTTTGTCTCTCCCAAGGGGGTAGATTGCTGCGCCTTTCATCAAGGCAGAACCTCCTTCTTCCAATCTCATTCTTGGTATGTGAATGATGTGTACCGACTCACTGTGTATCAATGGATAGATTGGGAGTGAATGAATGAACAAATATTTGGGCCAATGGTTGTTTGTGAGGGCCCCTCAGGCTAGTTGTTTAGGAACTCAGTTTCCTGGAGTCTTATCCCTTGTTGTCAGATTCAGACCAGGACAAACTGTAGTTTGTTCCTTTGTTCCTAGATAAAGTGTGTCCTATCTTAACGTCTTCTCCTGGCAGCCGGATGACCACACCCTGTCCCTCTCTTATCACTGTCCTCACTGGGACCCCACAGACTTGATGGCAGCCAGTTGAGAAGAGGGATTACTGGACTGGATCCTCCTTCTGTTCTAGCATTGTTGCAGGACTTTATCTTTCTTTGGAAAGTCTTGCTTTCAGTTGAGGAACGTCTAGAAGACATTCAATAAAGAGTGGTTTCCACTGTCTAGAGGTCCCTTTAAAAATTAGAAATTAGGGTAACTTATGATGCTCCACTTAACCCAGGTATAATTTGAAAAACATGAAGCACAATTTTGGAAAGATACGTGCATGCCTTTGTGCATATATAATTATATATTATAAAATTATATATTATTTATTATTACATGTATGTAAAATTATACCTTTTTTTTGGTTTGAGTTCATATCACACCTGTCACTCAGCAGTGCTCAGAAATTACTTTAGGCCTTATGCTTACCTCTGATAGGGTTAGCGGAATACACGTAGTTCTAAAGATGGAGCCCAGGTCATCTGTGTACAATATACGCATCTTCCTTGCTATACTATCTCTAGCCAAGATCTGGATATATCGTAAATGCTCTTGGACAGTGGCCTAGATAAAGATGCTGCGGTATAGGTACTCAATGCAGTGCTGCTTAGTTGTTAAAGAAATGAACTCTCACCTTTTGTAACATGAATAGAAATTGAGTGCTGCTGCTAAGTGAAATCTGCAGAAAGCAAAAAAATGATACTAGATGGTTTTCCCTTTTTGTGAGATGTAGGTCAACAAAGTAAACACAATAGAGCACAACTCACAACAAGAAATTTTATGAACTCTAAGAATAATACTCTTGGATGGCATAAAAACGGGGTTGGGGAGGGGTGGAGGGAGGACAGAGAGCAGGCATGGGGGTTTGAATTAGATTGTAGGGAAGAAGGGCAGGAGCCCTTGGGGACAAGAGCTACACTTGTGAGACCTGAATCTGTGTTCCTAAAGCTCAGGTAACACTACATATTATGAGTTTTTAAAAAACCAGTACATCTCTGTTGGCTTTTCATAGTGTGACAATACATCGTTCTGGTGCCTGCTCCAACTCCTCTTGTTTGATTTCCAAATCAATTCTTCCCCATACCTGCCTGTTGAAAAGAGGATGGACTTCCAGTCATAAGCTGGTAAGTGAGAATCAGGGACCCCACCAACTTCCTACATTTAATTGGTCCAGATCTCAGAACCGGCCCTGCCATGGGGAAATTCCTTAGTCCTCTCTATCTATTCTACACTATTTCCAGAAAAGGTAGGAGGGACAGGTCACAATGGTAGAAAGCCAGGATAGTTTGTAGTCACTGACTCAGTACACTTTCTCCAAAGGTCTCCATTTATCATTATCCCTGTCACTGCTTAGAGGATGAGGGGAAAAAGAAGCCCTAGGGGTCTCAAACTCGAGGCCCTCCGTACAACATTTTGTGACCCTACCCTAGAAGAATCTTTCTTTGTTTTGTTTTGTTTTAGTTGTTTGGGTCACACCCCCCAATGTTCAAGGCTTACTACTGACTTTGCACTCAAGGATCACCCCGACTTTGCCTCCTTCAGCCCCAGGCAATTGAGTTTGAGACCCTGCTAGGGGATGCAGGGTGTGACATTGAGTAGCTCTGATGCCTTGTTTCTTTATCCAGTGGAATTTCACCTTTAGATCAGAGGAACTATCTAAACGAGGGCTGAATTTTGGAATCACTGGAGGAATTTAAAAATTATACGGAGTGGTAGCACAGTGGTAGGGCATTTGCCTTGCACGTGGTTGACCCAGGACTAGTGCAGGTTCAACCCCCAGCATCCCATACGGTTCCCCTAAGCCAGGGGTGACTTTTGCATGAAGAGCCAGGAGTAACCCCTGAGCGCCATTGGGTGTGGTTCCCAAAAACCAAAACAAAAAAACTCATACTGCAGTTGTGATCTTCATCCCTAAAGTCCCTGGGTTGGGTTGATAGGGGATATATTCCCAGGGGCTCCATTGAGAATCCCTTTCTTTCAATGTCCTGGTCATGTGGATTTGGGGAAGCTCAAAAGAAGGAGGAACACTCCTGAACCACTACTAGGATTTCATATGGGAGTGCTGGCAAATCCATGGCAAATCTGTGCTGGAACATGCTTTCTTTTGCTCAGTTTTAAGACAACAAGCATCTCTCCAGTAATGATAGAGCATGCAAGTGGAGCTAGGTAGGTGTGGTGGAGCCAAGGGAAAGTGCACATAGGAGCTTCCCCCATGGTCTCTGTAGTAGCACCCCCAATTCCCTAATAAGAAACCTCCAGAAAATATATCACTGATTTGCTCTTGCTGGTTGGAAGGAGTTCTTGAACCCTAAGCTGGTCCTGTGCACTAATTCCCAACTCTGTGGCTTTGCAGGAGGCTCTAGAGATAAGTACCTGACTGGTTGAGTGTTGTTTTCTTCAATTGCCCTTTGGAAGTGACAAGGAGAGATGGAGATACCCTGCCTATCACTGTTTCTGAGCCTCTGTGATGCCCTGTGGCACCTGGCGGGGATAGCTGGGCATCCTGCCCATCCCCTTTTACAGTTTAGGTCTTACATGCTGCTGATTCTCTTTGGAAGCTCCTCCCTCTGCCTGAGCATACCTTTCCTTCCACACTGAGCTCCAGCACCTTCTCTGATTTAAGTGAGAAATATTCCTGGTCCCTTCCGTATTCCCAAAGCCCTGGAACCTTCTGTCTTTGATCACCAGCATCACAGCCCATTCCACAATGTTCTAGAGGGAGCACAAATTTCTCCAGGACGTGGTCTACAGATGTGGCATCTCTCGTACACGGGATGACGTTGTAGTTAAGTCCTACTTTATTTCAACTGCAGACACTCTCACTTTTCCTTTCATTTTGATATAGTGTTTTTACAATATGTTGACAATAGGGTTTCAGTCATACAGTGTTCCCAACTCCATCCCCCCTATCCAAATCATGGCCCCGTAGCCCCACTTATGACCTCAGATTCCCTGTTACTCCCAACCTCATTCCTCGCCAGACACATTTTTTAAGTTTAATTTTTGTAGTTTGGGGCTGGAGAGATAGCGTGGAGATAAGGCATTTGCCTTGCATGCAGAAGGTTGGTGGTTCAAATCCCAGTATCCCATATGGTCTCCTGAGCCTTCCAGGAGTGATTTCTGAGCGTAGAACCAGGAGTAACCCCTGAGCGCTGCCGGGTGTGACCCAAAAACCAAAATAAATAAATAAATAATCCTTGTAGTTTAGACCCTGTGCTTAAGCAGTGCTGGGCTCAGTGGATTAGCTGTGTCCAGATACCTCACTACACCTGGAATCAGGCTACTTCTAGCCCCCTTCTCCCTCAAACACACACCGCCTTCTAATTTTGTACTTTATCTTTTGATGATCCAACAATTTTGTGTCTGAAACGAACGCTTTCTTTTTTTGTTGTTTAGTTTTGGAACACAATAAATGTCAACTATGCAACTGGGAGCTCCAGGCAGCCCTGAATCTGAGCTTTCCAGGCGCCTGGGGCTCCCAGTTGCATAGTTGACATTCACTGCGTTTTCCTAGGTTAGACTGTAGGCTAGAGGCATCCTCATACCCTTCATGAAGATTTGTTTCTCTCTAGCCTCAGGCTTTTTTGCATTCTTGACCTGCTCTGAGAGAGGCCTAGGTGAAGAAAGGTTGCAAGATTGATTTCTGTGTCAATCCACCAGCGGTCAGGAGAAGCAGGACACTATGGAAGGAGGCCTAAAGTCTGGGCAAATAGAAGGAATGTCTGGGAGTTTCTATAAGGCTTTTACTGGCTTCTAAAGGCACTAAGTCAGGAGAGTTTTCCAGATAAGAAGAGGAGGGGGCTTCCATTGCCATTGATGAAAATACATGATATTGTTGCCTCCATTGATGAAGATATGTGACATCAGGTGGAAAAGATGTTGAGTGTGAAGCATTTGTCTTCTAGAAATTCATGGGTGGGCCAGATGCCTTGAAAAGGATAGTGTTTGAAATAGTGATCAGATATATCTGTCTGCGGCCGGAGAGATAGCATGGAGGTGGGGTGTTTGCCTTGTATGCAGAAGAATGGTGGTTCGAATCCCAGCATCCCATATGGTTCTTCAAGCCTGCCAGGAGTGATTTCTGAGCATAAGCCAAGAGTATCCCCTGAGTGCTGCCGGGTGTGACCTCAAAATTAGATACATCTGCCTGTCTATCTGTTAGTCCATTCATCTATTGATATACAATATCTAGAATGTGACCCAAGCTCAAGGGAAAAAAAAAAAACCCCAGTCATTAGAAAACAGAATAGAATTAAATCCTCAAGATAGCCTCATTCTTGTAGAATCAATAGTTTTAAATAAAATGAAATAAATATTTTGGGCATTGGAGAGATAGTTAAGGAACTTGCATGAGCTGATCCCAATTCAGTCCCTGGCTTCACTATGGAATAATCCCTAAGCATGGCCAGGTGTGGTGCCCAAATCCATATCAATCTATCAGTAAACTTTTTTTTTGGGAGAGGGTCACACTTGGCAGCGCTCAAAGGTTACTCCTGGCACTACGCTCAGAAATCGCTCCTGGCACGCTCAGGGGACCATTCAAACCACAGTCCTTCTACATGCAAGGCAAGTGCCTTCCCTCCATACTATCTCTCTGGCCCCTCTAATTAAATTTTAAGAACAATTTCAAGATCATAGGATTATGAAGTTGTCAACTTGATCATTTGACACCTCCGCCACCAGAAGAAGAAATTCATTATAATCATTGAATCTACAGTGTGATATCAACATTTCAAGTTTGTTTTAGGGGTCTCTGTGGATGGTATTCATTCTCTGGGCAAATACCTAATAACATTTTCCACCATTGTGGGGTCATGTAGAAGAGCAAAGCAGTGCCTCAAAATTCCTCTGGTCTCCCCCTGTTCACGTATGCCAATGAGATGTAATTTAATTGTGCCTCAGAATAGGACTGATTAAAGCATTTGTCTAAGTGCTGCATCTGATTAAAGCAATTGTGTTGCATTCACTAAAGAGAATACAATACAACTGTTTCAAAGGGTCAATGACTTTATGAAATGCTATGGAGTATGTGGAATCAATGCCAACATTAACTATGCTGACTTGCAAAAATACACAAAAAATAAGCATAAAATACACAAAGATACAGCCACTGCTTCCAAGCAGTGTATGTCCTCTATATCCTGTGTGTCCTGTTATATCCTATGTCTGCATTAGTGTCTCGTATTGTTCCAGAGACAGCCAGACTTGGTTTGTCTCACAGCATTATAATCTGGCCCAAACCCAGGATTGGGTTTTTTACCTGCCATCCCCCTGGGCTGGAATCTCAGGAGGCCCCTCTCCCTCCAGAGTGCCCTCCCAGACTATCTTCTTCTCCCTTAATTTTTTAAACCTTTATTTATTTATTTTAATTAATAACTTTAACTGAATCATCATGAAATACACAGTCATAAAGTTGTTTGTGATTGGGTTCCACTCATACACTGTTTCAACTTCCAACAGTGTATTTCCTGCCACCAATGTCCTCAGTTCCCTACTCCCCCTCTCCCCCAACCCCACTTGCCTCTATGGCAAAATCAGCAATCCTGCTCCTGGGAATATACCTAGGGGTCCAAAACCACAATGCAGAAAAGGCATCGGCACTCTTAATATTCTTTGCCGCACTATTCATCAGAGCCAGAATCTGAAGACATCCCTCGACTTATTAATGTTACACAAGTCTTGCCAGTGTCAGATACAGGTGATGAGAGCTTCAGATGATAATGTACAACTGATATTGTCCCTTGAATCCGGTAGATCTGACTCAATTGTTTTACTCAATTGTAAGATTCGAACCACCCACCATGTGGGTGAAGCATCCTGCCTTGTAACTTTTTGTTTGTTTGTTTTTTCGGGCCACACCCATTTGATGCTCAGGGGTTACTCCTGGCTAAGTGCTCAGAAATCGCCCCCAGCTTGGGAGGACCATATGGGACGCCGGGGGATTGAACTGCGGTTCTTTCCTTGGCTAGCGCCTGCAAGGCAGACACCTTACCTCTAGCGCCACCTCGCCGGCCCCAATCATCCCGCTTTGGTGGTGCAGGAGGTTCCTAGGAGCTCACTGATTTTGCTCCTTGTGTTCTTGACCATGGTCGCCTGGATTGCCCTTGGCCGCGTTACTTCACTTTGCTGAATCTCAAGTTCCTGATCTGTGAGGAGACTCAACATGCTTCTCTGGAGCTCGTCTTGAGGATTAAACGTGATAACATAAGTGAAAGTGCCCTTTGAGGAAAGACAAGGTGAAAGTGCTTATTGTTCCTGGAAGGAAGAGAGCAGCCCCACCCCCTAGTGTTCACTCCTGCCTCATCCAGGGAGGGGAAGGAATCCCAACTCTCAGGCACAAGAGGTTATAATTTGGCTCTTCCTCTTTTATTCAGTGCAATTCTCTCGGCCTCCCAGGGCTTTCAACTTAAGCAAATAAATTATCCTGCTCCACTGGGCTCTGTGTTCTGCAGCCAGCCATATGTTTGAGCTTGATAGAGATCCTTATCAGACGGGTAATATTACCCAGCAAGGGATGACATTTCTTATCAGAGGCCCTGCGGAATCAGAGATAGCAGTCCTTTCATTTTACCCGCAGCCAGGCCTGGCTGGGAGGAGGAGAGGGGAGGGTGGGAGGCCCAGAGTGGGCAGCATGAGCTGTAAGATGCATCTGCTGGCGTGCATCCTCTAAGAAAGCCTGCCCTGTTCAGAAGAGCTGTTTGACATGTTTTATTTCTTGGGCGAGAGGCAGGATAGGTCAGCAGAATGAAGGAGGGAAGATGGAAATGCTGGACAAGTGTAGCTTAGAGCAGAGTCCTTTCAGGGCCTGGCCTTCATGCAGGGAGCCAGAGAACCTCCCAGCCACAAAGCCAAGGCCAGAAGTATCTTCCCTATGACTTTGAAAGGGGCAGCAAGCAGTGAGGCCTGCACACCCACTGCCTCAGTTCAGAAAGATAAGGGGGTCCCTATGATCCTCCCAGAGTTCCTTTCATCACCCTTTTCTGGGCCCAGGAGGCTGTCCTGTATGGAAGTGACAGGAGGACTCCCTCACAGAAGGCTGTGTCCTTCTTTTCTTTAGGAGGCACCAGCAAGGCAGAACGGTGGGTATCTGATTCTGGCACAGAGGTCTGCACAGAGGGTCCTGTATCATAGTTTCAACCCTGGCATCAGCCACTGTCAAATAGTAGCCAAGCGCCTGCATTGCATCAACCTTAACCCTTAATAGTGACACCCACTATTCTTGCCCTCTCTCTCCACTTATCATTGGGTCTCTGTGTTCTATCTTGATAGTGGAAGGAGCCTATTTGAGACCTGAGCTGGTGGCAGAATAGGTTGGTAGGACAGGGGACAGGAGGACACATGATTGCAACGTCTGTTGGGGATGCATGCTCAGGGTTGTTCCGCTCCTGATTTTTGGGAAGAGAGCTCTGCTCTCAAGTAATACTCTTGCTTTTATCAGAAAGGGAAGAAGAAGTGGTTTCTCTCTCCCTGGCCCCTTCCAGCCAGTAGTCCTGTGGCCCCCCACTGCTTCCTTCCGATGGGCCCCACTTCCTGTTGCCTTCCACGCTGCCCTCCACCTCTCCAGTTTTAGTGCTCACAGGCCAGCTCCCAGTTTTCATGCTTCCTCCCAGAGACTAGTCTAGACTAGCACAGACCATGACCACATCCTTCTACTCAGACCTTTCAGTGAGCTCACTCTATGTCCTCAGCTTGGGTTTCCACCCCAGTTCTCACGCCTACTTGTGGGGTACTTGTCCCGATAGTTCCTATTCCTATCTCTGGAACTGACCCTGTTGTATATTTTTTTTAGGGAAGGGACTCTCTCCAGCACCAGGGGCCCACCTAGTGATTCTTGGCCAACCAGGCTAGCAGTACAATATCAGGGTTTGAGGATGGGGTACCATTGATTCTGCAGTGCGGATCACCCTGCTTGAGTGACTTCCGTGGCTACACTCAGTGATGCTCAGGAGATCACGTGCCAGAGATGCAACTGATGTCAGCAGCATTCCTGGCACATACTTAACCCCTGCACTTACTACCTCTTGGGTCCCAGCCCCTTGATATCTTAAACTTTTGTGCTAAGATGCTTAGGTTCAACTCCTTTGTTGAGGAGACCATAGGCTGTCACCACAACCAGGGTTGGCTCCATCAGCTGCTGGCATAAATCTGTACTAGACACTTTGCTTCTCTAATATTAGCACCTATGCCCTGGTGCTGCCAAATTGCTATGTCCTTGCTCCAAATTCCTGGCTCCCAATAAACCCTCCTCTAGGCTTTTCCTGAGCTTGGTTTATGATAGGATCCAGAGGCAGCTTTTTCTTTTCTCTCCACCTGCTTCTTAGAATGCCCATCCCTCTATTCTTGCTTGGGGAGTGTTTCCTTCCTCTTCTCCTTTCCCGCCAGTTCTTCCCGCTGTGCTGTTGGTTTATCATATACATTTATGACTGTTGGTTTTGCATTTGCCTTCCTCCAGCAGATGGAAACCCTGTCTGGGTCACGGATGAAGTTCATGCTATTCACCATACTCCTGTTGACAAAGCCAAGGCTCTGTTCCAAGTGTTTATTTTTACCAAGCCATTTGTCCTCATAAAACCCTATTGTTTTGTTTTGTTTTTGTTTTGGGGCCACACCTGGTGACGCTCAGGGGTTGCTCAGAAGTCGCTCCTGGCTTGGGGACCATATGGGAAACCTGGGGATGGAACCGCGGTCCATCCTAGGCTGGCGCAGGCAAGGCAGGCACCTTACCTTCAGCGCCACCACCCAGCCCTCATAAAACCTATTGAGATATAGAGAATGAAACTACCATCACTTTACAGATGAGGAAACTGGGATGCTGAGAGGTTCCATAATGTGACTAAGCATTCCTGTCTAGTAAGCATAAAAGCAGGTTTCAGTGGACTGGGGAGACAGTAGTCCAGGGAGCAAGGCACTTGGCATGTATTAATTTAATTCCCAGAAACTCTATGGATGCCCCCCCAAATGCCACCAGAAGTGACCCCTAAACTTAGAACCAGGAGTAAGCCCCAAGGATAGCCAGGTGTGCCCCTATTGTCCCTTCTCTCCTTCCCTTCAAAACCACATTGTGGGAGCTGGTATGTGGCTCAGTCTGTGAATGCTCATGCCTAGCATGTGCAAAGCACTTGATTTAATCCCCCACACTATGTCTCTTGAGTACTGCTTGGTATCACCACTGTAAACAACATGTTGGCATTACCAGTCCATACCCACACCACACTGCATTTCTGGACAAGACCCCAAGCATCACCAAGGGTGGAACCTACCCAGTGCATGGGGATGCCTGAAGCTAAGCCTGCATGGTGCCATTTCTAAGGAAATTTCTGCAATGGTTTCCCCACAAAGAAGGAGAAATTCACAAGTCCAGGAGTCTGATCTTGGCTGATTTGGGGCAAAATGCACAGCCTCAGAGACTCAAGGGCCTGAGCTCTATGCACTACGTGATGTATGGCAGTGGTGGGACATGACATAGCAGGTGGCGTGGCTGACCAGGAAAGGTTTAGCTAAGGGGGAGTTGGAGGAGACAGAAAAGAGATATTGTGTTCAGGAAGACTCCTGCTGACTTCTAGTGGCAGAGCAATGTCTGCACTGAGGGTGGGGTTCAGGGACCCTCCTCCACCATTGTATCTCAAGCCTGTGGATGTTCTGTGGGGTCCAGTTGCTGCCTTGCATCCAGGCTGTCTAGATCTATGCTCTTTATAAACAGGCCCCACAAATGTCCATGTGACTTTCTGACTTTTTCCAGGAAATCCCTGTTGGTGGGGATTGCCTCCCACCCGCCCCCCAGTGTGAGGCCATGAGATGATTAAGTGCTGTTTCTCTTACTTCTCTTCCTCTTTTCATGTCACTGGACTTAACTTCCTCTGCACTGCTCCCAGGCCCCACTCTCTCCGTCCTCCCTGCTGCCTTTCTTCCCACCCCACGGCAGTCTCATTGCTCCAGATTCCCTTTACCTGACTTCACAGGAACTATATCCAGCTGTAGGAAATAGAGGTGCTGGATTCTTGCACTAGGATCCAACCCCCTCCCAAGATGGGGGGGAGCAAATCGGACATGGTCATGTGGCCATGAGGCATTGCTGACGAATCGAATTGTAGACTCACACACACAGAACCCTTGGGCCACTCGGGAACCTTCTCAGGTCCAGACTGACCTCAGCATGGGGTCTCTCTAAGATGAGGGGCTGCCAAACCTGCCTATATTTTGGGGAGATGGGAATGGGAGGGGGTGGAAGACTTTAGGCCACACCTGGCAGTGCTCAGGGATTACTTCTGGCTCTGCACTCAGGGATCACTCCGAAGGAGGTTTGGAGGGACCAAATGAGGATCAAGGAAATTTAACTGCGTTAGCAGCATACATAGTCAGTGTTTTAACCCTGTACTATATCTCTAGTCCCCTGACCATATTTTGGACCAGAGACTTCCCTTTTCTAATGCTTTTCTTGAAATTCACAGGTTGTTCTGGAAGGAAGTTCCTGCTATATTTTCCTACCTCCGAGACTGGCATTGAGCATCATGAGCATCATGAGCATCACCACCCTCTCTTAGAGAAATCTGAGACTAGCCTTAAGACCTTCAAATACTCCATTACTACACTACTAGGGTAGTGATAGATAGGCTTCTTTCTTTCTTTCTTTCTTTCTTTTTTCTTTCTTTCTTTCTTTCTTTCTTTCTTTCTTTCTTTCTTTCTTTCTTTCTTTCTTTCTTTCTTTCTTTCTTTCTTTCTTTCTTTCTTTCTTTCTTTCCTTCCTTCCTTCCTTCCTTCCTTCCTTCCTTCCTTCCTTCCTTCTTTCTTTCTTTCTTTCTTTCTTTCTTTCTTTCTTTCTTTCTTTCTTTCTTTCTTT
>PVKC010032830.1:0-14132 GCA_004027635.1 Crocidura indochinensis
TGCCGCCCCCCCCCCTCCCCGGCAGCCCAAAATGTGGCTCTCAAAATAAATTTCAATCATGGTTTTTGTGAGATTTGGCTCAGTTGAAAAAAAAGGTTGCCGACCACTGCTCTAGACTATTAACCCTGGCGTCATAACAGTAGCAATTCATCTTGAACCACTCAGAATTTGAGTTCTCACTCACACTGTGTGGAATATCCTGAGTTTTGCAAATCTTGCTATACATTTTAACATGTGTATCACAGATAAGTAAAACACTCCATGACACTGAAACTAAAGGCATCTTCAAGGAGGAAACAGTACTTTCTAAACAAGTGAAAGCAGAAATAAACAGATTAAACTATATTAAGATGAGAAGCTTCTGCACCTCAAAGAAAATAGTGCCTAGGATACAAAAACCACCCACAGAATAAGAAAAACTATTTACCTAATAGCCATCAGATATGGGGCAAATATCTAAAATTTACAAGGTACTGACATATCTTAACAAGAAGAAAATAAATAACCTCATCCAAAAAATGGGATGAAATCAAAACAGCAATGAGGTTCCATCTAGTGCCAGAGATTGGCACACATCACAAAGAATAAGAACAATCGGTGCTAGCGAGGATGTGGGGAGAAAGGAACTTTCATTCACTGTTGGTGAGAATGCCATCTAGTCAACCTTTATGGAAAACAATATGGATATTCCTCAAAAGACTGGAAATTGAGTTTCCATATGATCCAGCTATACCACTCCTGGGAACATACCCTAAGAACACAAAACACAATACAAAAATGCCTTCTGCACACCTATATTCATTGCAGTGCTATATACTATAGCCAGAATCTGGAAACAACCAAGATATTTTTCAACAGATTAAACTGTGGTACATATACAAATATACTTCAGGATAAATAAAGACATGAAATTTTCCTATATAAGGATAAACTTGGAAACTATTATGCTGATTGAAATAAGTCAGAGGTGGAGAGACACAAAACACTCATCTATGGGATTTAAGAAAAATAAAAGACAATATTGTAATAATATCCAGAGACAATAGAGATGAGGGCTAGAAGAACCGGCTCACAATATGAACCTAACCACAATGAGTGGTGAGTGAAGTTAGAAAAATAACAACACTAACAACTATAATGACAATTTAATGAGTGAGAGAAATAGAATGCCTGTCTTGACTACAGGGAGGGGTCGGGGGAGGAAGGAGATGGGTAGCGTTGGTGGTGGGAATGTTGCACTGGTGAACAGAGATGTTCTTTTTGTTGTTGTTTTGTTTTGGGGCCACACCGGTGACACTCAGGGTTTACTCCTGGCTATGCACTCAGAAATCGCTCCTGGCTTGGGGGGGGGGCATATGGGACTCTAGGGGATAGAACCACGGTCTGTCCTAAGCTAGCGCATGCAAGGTAGACAGACACCTTACCACTTTGCGCCACAGCTCTGACCCCATAGGAATGTTCTTTTCATGACTGAAACCCGACTACAATCATGGTACTTAAATATATTATTTAAAAAATAAACATGCAGGGCCCAGGAGATAGCATGGAGGTAAGGCGTTTGCCTTTCATGCAAAAGGTCATTGGTTTGAATCCCGGTGCCCCATATGGTCCCCCGTGCCTGCCAGGAGCAAATTTCTGAGCATGGAGCCAGGAGTAATCCCTGAGCACTGCTGGGTGTGACCCAAAAACAAAAACAAAAACAAAAAAAAAGAAAGTTTAAAAAATAAATAAATAAATAAACATGCATTATATTTTATCCAATATATCCAGGCATGTTCTGGATCCTTCTGAATGCCTCAAATACAAAGTCACTATATTCCAAACTTCCATCTTATTTGGAGTCAGCATGTTATTTTATTTCTCCTCCTTTTTGCTCCTCTTCTAATTTCTTGCCTTTCAATATATAAATTTTTTTTTTGGTTTTTGGGCCACACCCAGTGATGCTCAGGGGTTACTCCTGGCTATTAGCTCAGAAGTCGCTCCTGGCAGGCACGGGGGACCATATGGGGAACCAGGGGGTCGAACAGCGGTCCGTCCTAGGTTAGCGCAGGCACCTTACCTCCAGCGCCACCGCCTGGCCCCCTATATAAATATTTTAAGATGTTTCAATATGCATAGTCTCATTCCACTCTATGTGAAAGGAGTACTTCCTGTTTCAAAAATATAATAAATAACAAATATTCTTATAATTCATAATTCAAAATTCTCATTAAGTTCATAGAAAAGAAATTTAATGATATCTTCTTATCCAATTCCTATTTTTTAATGGTTTTTGAGACCACAACCAGAGTTGTTGAGGATTACTCTTGGACCTTACTGTTACTCTTGCTGTGCTTAGCAATCAATCTTTTTAGGCAGGCACCATGATTTACAATACTGTGAATAATAGAATTTCAGATATTCAAGGCACTTTTATCACACTCATGGCCATGCTTGAATCTCTTCACCAATGTCAGAAAGGCCCTCCATACCTTTTGTCAAACTCATTTCTTTTCTTATTTTCTTCTTTCCTTCTTTCCTTTCTTTTCCTTTCCTTCCTTTCCCTTTCTCTTTTCTTTCTTTCCTTCTTTTTTTTCTTTCTTTTTCTTTTTTGGTTTTTAGGCCATGCATATGATGACACTCAGAAATTCTGACTCTGCGCTCAGAAACTGTTCTTGGCAGGCTCAGGGGACCATATGGGATTCTGGAGATCAAAACCAGGTGAACCACATACAAGGCAAATGCCCTACCTATCATGCTATCACTTTAGCTCACAACTCATTTCTTAAATTTAGTTATTATTGTTTTCTCCAAATATTTTACATGAATAGACCAAGAGGTACTTAAATTAGAATTCTCAAAATTCAGCTAATCTTTTCCTTCAAACAGGTATCTTGAAAAAAGTGGACAAAGTCATTCACTCCTCCCATAAAACTTAAATTCACTCCTGACTTTGCCATTAATCCGCATTTCCTCTATTTCACGACAATAATAAAATACCATGTCAAGTAGGGTAACATACTTTTCTTCCATTCATTTCTACACATTTCTTTCTTTTCAGGAATTTTCCTCTACAGGGCATTTGCCTTGACCCAAATTCAATCATGGCATCCTGTATAGTCCTCTGAGAAGTGCAGAGTGATTTTTTTTAAAGAGTGATTCTTGAACATAAAGACATAGTAAGATCTGAGCACTGATGAGTGTGACCCCAAAGCACACACACACACACACACACACACACACACACACCCATGAAACTGTAGGTGAAATAAATCATTATTTACTTGCACTGAGAGAGAAATGATCTTCACAAAATTTCACAAATTTTCCTATTACTCTAATGTTAAAATAATTTTATATCCACAAACCTGTAAATAAGCAACATAAAATATATTTTTGTGTCTGTCAAGGAGGTAGGCTTGACAATGAGTAAAAATAACTTATTAAATAAATAGATAAATACATATTTTACCTAATTACCTCCCTTTCTAAGACTATAAGTTCTTATGGGATTGTACCAAATCTCATTGTTCCATGTTTAACACTGGTAAGGGCTCAGTGTTCATAATTTAATAAAATATTGGAGGCTTAAATGCTAGCTAATATTATACTAACTACTATTAAGAAAGTATGATGGTATCAGACAGATAGCACATCAGCAGGGTTTTTGTCTTGCACACAGCTGATTCAGGACAGACAGTGTTTTGAATCCCAGCATCCCATTGGTCCCCCTATCTTCTCAGAATGATTTCTGAGCCCAGAGCCAGGAGTTACCCCTGGGCTCTGCCAGGTGTGATCTAAAAACCAAAAAAAAGAGAAAGTATCATATTTGGACTCAGAATGGGCAATGCTCACTTAATAATGCTGCTAATAACTGATCAAAGAAGATGCATTTTAACTACCTCATAGTTTCATAATAGTTGACCACATGGTTTTTAAATTAATCCATTAATTTGGTAAGGCTGCTATGCCAAATAGTTACTGACTGAGTAGTATAGACATTAGAAGTTTAATTTCTTACACTTCTACAGATTAGAAGTCATGTTAAAAGTTGTCAGGGTTGTGTTCTGAGGTCTATGAAAGATCTCTTCTAACCTTTGCTCTTTGACTTGTACCTGTTCATTTTCTCCCCTTGTGGAAGTGTCCAAATAATCTTTACAAGTAAATTCAATGGTCTTGATCTGGATAAATAGTTCAGGGAAGTGAATGCATCTTTTTCAATCCCCAGCACTGTATGGTCCCCTGAACACATCCAGAAATGACCTCCAGAAAGGCCAGTCACCAATAACCCCTGAGCACTGGCAGGAATGTTTCAAAAACAAAAAAGAATTATGAAAAAACAGACTAAAAAGTCTTGTTGTTTTTGCTGTTTGGGTCACACCTGGCAGCGTTCAGGAGTTACTCCTGGCTCTACGCTCAGAAATCGCTCCTGGCAGGCCCTGCCAAAATAGTCTTAATGCAGTTTTTTTTTCTACTTTAGCATTTTATTTATTTTTTTATTTTTTTGGTTGTTGGGTCCCACCCGGCAGCGCTCAGATGTTACTCCTGGCTCTACGCTCAGAAATCACTCCTCGCAGTTTCGGGACCATATGGGATGCTGGGATTCGAACCACTGACCTTTTGCATGAAAGGCAAACACCTTACCTCCATGCTATCTCTCTGGCCCCCATCCTAATTTTATTACTCCTACAAGAAACCTATTTTCAAATGGTATTATAACGTATTTAACAATAAAAATTTAGCTTAGGAATTTGGAGGAAAAGTTATGTGATATTTTATCTATTAAATAAAGAAGAAAAGTGACAAAGAATATTGATCTAAGCACTAAAACAATGAGAGATGTAATCATAATCTGCTGGAGCAAAGGGGAAAAGAAATTGGAAATGAGGAGGAGAGAGAATCACTGTTTATGGAAATCCGTGAAGGTTTGGGGAAAATGTTTGGCTCTGCTTAGAGCAGCTTTTTTTTTTTTTTTTTTTTTTTGGCTTTTGGGCCACACTCGGTGACGCTTAGGGGTTACTCCTGGCTATTTGCTCAGAAGTTGCTCCTGGCAGGCACGGGGGACCATATGGGGAACCGGGGGATCCAACCGCGGTCCATTCTAGGTTAGCGCAGGCACCTTACCTCCAGTGCCACTGCCCAGCCCTAGAGCAGCCTTTTTAAAGTTGGAGCAAAGGCTTTCATTATTTTATAAAGCATCACTTTAGTTACAATTGCATATTTTTCATATTGCTTTAGTGATTAAACACAAAGATTTTAGTTACTTAAAAAGAATTAACCCCACAGTGGCCTTCATGTTTTCTGATAACTTTCATCCCAAAGTGAGTATCCATAAAACCTAAAATTAAAAAAAAAGAGCAAGACCCCTAAAAAATATAAAAATGGGTAAAAACGTGAGTAAAATGCATTGAGAGGTGTGGCATCTATGTGTTACCTAAAAAAAGCAAACCACATTCTATAATTTAATTTTTGCTCTTGCTCTTGGCTTTTCATTTTTTACCTTCCACCCTCTAGTCTAGTACATTGACGTGATATCCAGTAACAGTGAATCACCATGAGAAAGGAAGTCCAGCACCGCTGGTTTCTTGGAAGTTTGGCAAGTGACTAATGTTGCGTAGCTTTTAGCAATTTCATTTGGAAATGAGTTTTCACATTTTCCAAATATACAGTGTGTGTCTATTAGCAAATTTGAACTTGATAAAATAGTACATAGCTTGTTGAGTTGGAAAACTTTAATTGTTTTTTGATACAGGACACAGTTAATAAATACATAGAATATTGCCTTATTTTAGTTAGTAAATGTTAGTAAATGGCACAAGTAAATGTAAACTGCTTTATCAATTTCTCTGCAGTAAACATTTATAGAATTTTTAAATAATTGAGTGCTTTTTAGTTTTTAAGCTAAAATCAAGTGAATATTATTTTATTTTTACATCTAAATTTCCCTGTTAATTAAATAGTTATTTGTTAATTTAATAAATAGTTCAAATAAACCCATTTGTAAATGGGTCCTGTTTCTCTATTGGGAGATTCACATTTAAATGTGTATAAGATACATATCAACTATAAAAGGCATATGAAAGAAAACACTTTCATAGTTTAGTAGTCATATTTTTGCTTCAACATTATATCTTTGGAGGAAAATTAATAGCGGATAGCCTGGTAAATACAACAGTATTTGTGATAAGAAGAGATGACTCTCTGTATGAAATTTGTATTTATTTAAATGAATCTGAAATTCTGTGGTGAGTCCTGCTCTTCCTCTGTGCTTACTCCTGTGCCAAACACAGATTTTCCTGCATACTCAAATAGATCCAACACAGCAGTACATCTGTAAATAATCCAATTATACCAAGGGAAATGAGAAACAGAAATTACATTACTTATCACTCAAAAAATCTCAGTGAAAGTTTCTTTCAATAAGTGTATCCACACTTCCTTTGTTCCTCTGCCAGTAATACAAGTACTTATTTCCCTCCTCAGCAATCCTTTATTTTCTAGTAACATACAACTCTAGCATTTGACTTGAATTTCTTAGAGTAAAAAAACTCAAACTGGTTGCCAACAATAGCTTCTACAAACAATCGCCATCAGTAACATCACAACAAAATATATCAATAACTATTTATTTAAGCCAGGTCCTTGACTGGTTCAGCCTTCGTTCCAGCAGTTCAATGAAACACTCACACAGCAAATCAGGTGTGTTTGCATGTGTATGTATAATTTTGTATCTAAGAGAATATTATAGTCATCAAATGGAATATGATGCTGTGTGACCAGAATGTGATGACTATGCATCCAAAATACTTTATGAAAAAATACACAATATGAAAGTGACAAGGATTCTTTCCACTCTTTTCAATCTATCACTTCCCTTATTTTTCTTATTATTTTCGAAATGAACTGAACCTCCCTGAGCCCTGGCAATCTGACAGATATCTTTATATAACTTCCCTACTTTACAGGAGTCTTCTTCCAAGTGGATTCTAAAAAAGCATGTAGGAGCAGTTTCTGAGAACTGAAGGAGGTCTCTAGGGTAAGTTCTTTTAAAAGAAAATATTTTTAAAACCTAATGTTTTTCCTCTGTACATTTGTATAGCACATTTGAATAATCAAGATGAGTTTGACCTAAATACAAACAACAAAATCTACTTCCACTCGCCATAATCTTGAGTTCTATTAGAATATTAGAGTGTCTATAACAGGAGAATAAGAATTCTTACCTTAATGACTGTCACAAATCCAAACTCAAGCCTTTTTCCAACTATTTACACCATCACTCATCAACCATTTAGTAATTGCCCAGTTACAGTTTCCAAGTATGTGGGCTCTGGCTTGTAAAGTCAGGATAGGAAAAGAGGAAAACAGTCTACAAAGTTTCCATAAAATAAGTCTAAACTCCAGACATGTCTTGAGTCACTCTCACTACTTGGTTATTGAAATTTTATGGAAACTTTTTTATGTTCATTGGCTCTGCTTAAACTTCCAGAAAGTTGGTTTCTAGTCTCATGGTATACTGTGCTGTTTGTGCTTTTAGAAACATGAATTTTATTTTTTCCAAGCTTATATGTGTAGCAGGGCTGAGTTTCAAGATTTATGCTTATAAATATTCCCACATATACTATTTTAAAATAAAGACCATCTCATTTCTAGAATGCAGTGTAACTCTTCATTAGCCATCTCTTATCTGTACCTATGCCTCTTCATCTTTGATCTGAGATCCCCATTCTCAGCATCTTATTATCAAAATTGTAATCATTTTTATTTATATCATCTCTTCTAACCCATGGAAAAATTATGAATGAGATGAGTTGATTTCTTAAAAATATTTAAAATTCAAAACAGTGACAAAGGGTTTGGATGAATTTAGTAGTCTTATGGGATTAAATCATTCAAAGAAAAAGGTCAGATAAGTTTTAATTAACTTTGTTCTCGCCCTATCCCATACTCCACAGAGCAGAGGACAATCACAATGAGTCAGGGACAGTACTATAATTTCACTGAAGATCACTTGTTGCTTTACCCACTTATAAAGTGATATGGGAAAAACGAGCTAATATGAGTAGAAATCAATATGATCTTATGCATGCATATACAATTGGTTACTTTTATAAGAGACCAACAAACTAGCTAATTATATCATACAGGACTCAACTCCTCTACTAAGCTCCAAAAGAAATTGATAGCGTCTGTGTCTTCCTAGGTAGTTTGCTCCATGCTGAAAACTCTGGGGTCTTCTCCAAATGGAAATGACCTCTTTCTGCCTGAAAGCAGAGCATCTCAGAGCCATACCAAATACCCTTTCCTACAACAAAGGTCCACAATTTAACTTTGTCAGGCCGCCAAGTCAAAACGTTTCTTTCAGATCTACAGATTCTATAGATAGTTCAAAATTTTGTAGTAGTGTCAACCAAAAGGATCACAGCGAACACAAAGGAAAATTGCATTGAAATCCATCAAACACAGTGAATCTAAACAATAACGCACAAGGCTCAACTAGCACCAATCACAGTCCAGAAATTCTTAGACAGCGACTTCAATCACACCATTGAGAGATATAACAATTATTACAAGTTGTCCCTTATCTAAATTTTGATAATTCCATTTGCATTTGTGTTGTAACAAACAATATAAAGTACATATTTGTGCATACAAGGGGGCAGGCTATGATGGTGGGTGGGAAACTGGGGACATTGGTGGAGGGAAGGTCATATTGGGGATGGAATTAATGTTTAAATATTTATTACCTAAATCAACTCTATTATGAACAACTTGGTAGATCACAGTGTTATAACAAAATTTTTATACAATTCTATTTCCTGCTTTTGATATTTTGTTAACAGTTCTGTGAAATATTACCATTAGAAAAACTGTGTGATATGAATAAAGAAGTTGTAGAACTAATGAATGCACAGGCAATGCTTTACAAGGTAATTTTTGTGGAACACTAATCTTCAGAAGTAATGGCTAACTTTATATCAAGCTAACTAAGTCTTGCACATTTCTTTAAGGTGTTTTTATTAGACTTGAGTTTATATCTGTGGATTTTGATAAAAGCAGGTTGTTCTCCACAATATTGCTGGACTTTCCCCCAGTCAGTTTAAGTTCTGAATAGAGCAAAAGCTAACCTCCTTAGGCAAGAAGAAATTCTTCACAAGATTGCTTTCTAACTGTATTCATTACTTAACTATTCAGATTGAAAGAATAATAATGAAAAATAAATGAAAAATAAATATTCCTCTACTCTTCTAGGTTCTTTTCTAAGAACCCCTTAATACGGGGCCCAGGAGATAGCATGGAGGTAAGGCGTTTGCCTTTCATGCAAAATGTCATCGGTTCAAATCTCAGTGCCTCATATGGTCCCCCGAGCCTGCCAGGAGCAATTTCTGAGCATGGAGCCAGGAGTAATCCCTGAGCACTGCCGGGTGTGACCCAAAAACCAAAAAAAAAAATTAAAAAAAAGAACCCCTTAGTACACATGTTGAAAAAACAAATTTAATTTCATACATACTGAAGTGACTCAGAGAAGTGAGTCTCCAGGAAAAGTTGAACAACGTTGGGTTTACATACCACCATGAATTAAAGATCTTAAATTCCAAAGGATTATAAGACAATATACAGTAATATGGGAAATGTTTATTAAACAAATGTTTGCTGGTATAAAAAACATAAAGGGACTCGGAAAGAATGTTGTACAGACTCTCCAAATATCTCTTAGTCTACCCAACACAGCTCATATTCTCGGTTATCTCTGAGGTACGTCTTTCCTACCTCAATCAAAGTTCTGTTTTAGATGGTTGAAAAGGAGAGGGTAAATGTTTTTCTTTATTCTTCTGGATGTTTTTTTTTCCATTAGCTACATATGTAACTGGAACATATGTTAAGGATTCTTGTCCTGAAGTCTTTCATGCACATATTAATTCCTCCTTGAATTGTTCATGTATGGTCCATGCTGCAAGGTTTTAAACTCAACAAACTCCAAAATGTTTAAATTTATTATAATAAATATTCTATCTATATTTTTATATATAATTTACATATGTCATGGTAATATCACTGGTAAAATTAAATACTCTTGGTCCTCTAATAATGTGATTTTATTTAAAGTCAATGAGACTATAACCCCACTGTTGAATGAAACAATGCTCTTTAAGGATCTATTTTTATTCTGCTTGAAGGCTCAGTTGAAGAACTTAATCAGTGGCAGTGATTGAGCACTGTATAACTATATATACATATATATAAATATATAGCATCTCTTTAGATAATATCACTATAATTAGTTTCCTCTGGAAAATTCTTAATAATAGATGTGTGATTCCCCATTATAAAAGTGTTTTTGTATTTTGCCTATTTTATTTTTCCATAAAGACAGGACTATATGGCATTTCCACCAGCAATGAATGAGAGTTCCTTTCTCCCCACATCCCCACAAGTACTGATAGTTCTTATTTTTTGTGATGTGTTCCAATCTCTGTGGTGTGAGATGGAAACTCATTCTTTTGATTTGCATCTTCCAGATAATTAGTACTGTGGAGCATTTTTTCATGTGCCTTTGGCCATTTGTAGTTCTTTGAAGAATTGTCTGTTCATTTCTTCTCCCCATTTTTGATGGGGTTAGATGTTTCTTTCTTGTTAAGCTCCATCAGTACCTTGTATTCTTAGATATTAGCCCCTTATCTGATGGGTAATGAATGGTTTTTTCCTATTCTGCTGGTGGCTTTTGTTTCCTAGTCACTATTTCCTTTTTCTTTTTAAAAATAAAATCTACAATTTACTGGTATTCAAGGCTCTTGCCTTTAATGTGGCTGACATAGATTCAACAACCCCCAGCACATTGTACGTGGTCCCCAAACTGTCAGGAGTGTTTCCTGAAAGCAGAGCCAAGAGTAATCCCTGAGCACCACTAGGTATAGCCTAAAAGCAAAACTGATGATAAGAATAGTAATAAAATAAAAATTACAATTTGGGGGGACACACCCAGCAGTTGTTACTCTTGACTCTGTGCTCCTAAATTACCCATGGCAGACTCTGTGGACCATATGGGATGCCAGAAATTAAACTTGGGTCCACCCAGGGTCAGTAATTGCAAGGCAAATGCCCTACTGCTGTGCTATCTCTCTAACCAAAATTTTACAATTTTAATAAACATTTTTGAGGCCTGGAGAGAAGTTTAAGGAACTTGTATACAGTGAATCGCAGTTCAATTATGGTCAATATATAGCTCCTCAAGCTTCCACCACAAGTGATCCCTAGCAGAGTTAGAAGTCAATCCTAAATTAACCAAGTTAGGCTAAACTCATCATAACCCCCCAAATTTAGACTCTAATGAAAAGAAGAAATACATTGTGTACCAGACACAATGTATATGTTTAATGTCTTATTGATTAAGAAGACACTTTTGTAAAGGTGAAGTAATAGATGCAGTTTGTACAAGCTAGTTTAATAGAACAATCTAAGTACTTTAACGAAGCTCTAGGAAAGAGGAGTATAGCATGAGATTAAAAGGTCAAGCTCTTGTGCCAGATTACATGAAGTTTGTGTGGTTAATTTTTATTGGTAAAATGATGCAATATATTACCTATTATAAATATTGAGTAAAATAATGCCTGCTATCTTAAAAGAGTGAAAAGTATTGCTATTGAAATGTATTAATTGTTCTAAATATTATCGTATATACTTTAAAAAAAACGAAGCAGACAAATAAAAAACTTCTGCTGACCTGTTTTTGATCCCTGGCACACTAAATGATCCCCAGATCCTCATTAGGAGTGATTCTTGCTTTGAGTCAAGAGTGATACCTGGGCACTGGCAGGTGTTGCCCCTCCTCAAACAAAAACACCAAAACTAAGAATTACCAAAAATATATAGAGATCTTAATGTGAAAGAACTTAATATAGACTTAACATTAGATAACAGGTGCCAAGAGATAGTTACATGTAAAGCTATCTTGCATATAACCTTGCACATAGTCAATTCCAATTTGATCCAGCATGTATATGATCCCCAGAGCATCATCAGGAGTGATTCCTGACTACAGAACTAGGAATAACCCTCTAGTACTATAAAGTGTGTCCTGCCCCACAATTAGATTGAAGAGTTCCTGTTCAGTAACAAAAATCACCTGCACCACAGCAGTGTGTGATCTCCGGGCACAACCAGGTGGGCACCACAACTAAAGATTGTGTCAGTGCACAGGGTAGTTGGGAAACTGGTGACAAGGGTGGAAGAAATGTTACACTGGTAGTAGAATTAGTGTTGGAACATTGAATGCAAAAAATAGCTGGATTATAATCATCTCTGTAAAGCATGGTATCTATAATAAAGAAATTTAATGTAAATAAAAGATGTCTTGGGGCCAGAAAGATAGTAGTGGTAGGGTGTTTGCCTTGCACGTAGCGAATCTAAGACAGACTGTTTGAATCCAGCATCCAATATGGAGCCTCCCAGGAGCAACTTCTGAGTGCAGAGTCAGAAGTAACCCCCTGAGCACAGCCCGTTGTGACCCCAAAACCAAAAATAAATAAATAAACAAATAAAATGTAAAAATATGTCTTAGAACAGGAGCTAAGAACTCGGCTCCTCAGCTCCCAGCATACAAGCACAGGTTTAAGCACAATGAGTCTCAGCCATCACTGCTACAAGAATATGTGTAATACCATGACAGAATGAGTGTGACCCCAGTGAAGACATCTGCAAGTATCATAACTAAAGAATGCTGCCGTGGTCATTACTCTAGATGAGTAGTATGAACACTGCAACCAGATGTGCAACCAGGTAGTATCACAACTAAATGTAAGAGCAACATAACCAAGCATATGCAGCCCTTGATTGCTGCAATAACAGTGATGAATAAAAAAGTGGATAAGTAATAAATTCAACAAATAGTAAAATTAATTAAGCAAAGTTAAAATATATTTCTTTTTTGCTTGTTTGGGGGGGGGGCACACACAACAATGTTCCGGGATTACTCCTGGTTCTACGTAGACTCAGCAATCACTCCTGGCTGTGCTTGGGGATGATAAGGGCTGTTAGGGATAGAACACAGGTTGGTTCCTGGCAAAGAAAGCACGTTAACTGCTGTACTATCTGTCTGGTTCCTTAAAATGTATTTCTTTTAGCCAGTCTGAATGATATTATTATCAGACACATCATCTAGATAATTATATCATTGCTGAAGTGTCAGTGAAAAGCTGTCTAGTCGATTTCTGAGAATGTCTGTGGGCATCACTGTACACAGTTATTTAGATGTCTGTGAGCAATTTGATCAGGCGAAACCCTTGTGTCACTAATTCTTGTGTCATTGACTAATTTTGTGTCTGAGAAGGCACATGCTGTAAACAAATTTATTCTCATTCAAACATGAATTTAAAAAGCAAAGAATACTGGCTATGCTAAAGAATGTGTAGACATTCTGGACAGCTGGAAGCAAGGAAGATATGGGGGAAGACTCAGACACTAAGATATAGAAGTCTTGCCTGTATTGGGTGATTTCAACATTGAAAACAAGTAAAGTGAGTTAATGACCAGGCACAAAAGAATTTTCCTCTCTGTCCAGAAAATACCAATCAGTGCACAACTCATCTGAAACAGGAGGCCAGAGATCTGTTTACCTCAGCATCATAAGACCACAGGTCACCTGATTTTCTTTTAAGACTTTAAACTAAGAAAGATAGGGCCCAGGAGATAGCATGAAGGTAAGGCGTTTGCCTTTCATGCAAAAGGTCATCAGTTCGAATCCCGGTGCCCCATATGGTCCCCCGTGCCTGCCAGGAGCAAATTCTGAGCATGGAGCCAGGAGTAACCCCTGAGCACTGCCGGGTGTGACCCAAAAATCAAAAAAAAAAAAAACAAAAAACTAAGAAAGATAAAGACGGAAAAGCTATATGTGAGTTGAATATTTCCATCAAAGAGTATCTATCCACTACACCCAAACGGTATTTACAATATAAGATGACTCTAAATTTCAGAAAAATATATTTTTGCTTCACTTTATCCTTCCACATATGGTAAGTGCTCTGGGTTACAGAGTATTAATTATTAGTTCTTTTTAGTTTTGTTATTTTCTTATTAAGAAAATGCAGTCAACAAAAGTTGACTGGACAACTAAAGTAAAGGGAGATTGGGGGTTGGAGAAGGGCTCAGTATTCTGG
>PVKC010032831.1:0-14243 GCA_004027635.1 Crocidura indochinensis
GGTCATTGGACCTCAGTTATTTCCACCGAATAAAGCTGATATTTCCACAAGTCTGACTCTCCGTGAGCTGTTCACTCGCCGATTCACCTCAGAACCGCTGGTTACTGGGTGGTAGACGCGTTCTCCGAATTGGAGGAGAGAGAACTCGTCCTCCCTACCTCCGTTAGAGAACCTCTCCTGGGAACGGATTACAGCAACCCAGCAGCGCTCAGGGGTCACTACTGGCTCCAGGCTCAGAAATGGCTCCTGGCAGGCTCAGGGGACCATATGGGATGCCAGGATTTGAACGACCAACCTTCTGCAGAGGCAAACACCTTACCTCCATGCTATCTCTCCAGCCCCTTCCTCTACTTTTCTTACTGTTTTAATGAAGGTCCTGCAACTCAGTAGGTGGTACTTTCAAATTAGTTTTCTGTTCTAATAAGACATCTAATAGATTCTGCATATCATCTTCAGTTATCTCTAAAACTCATGCCATTTTCTTCCTACCTTGTCTGGTGTGGTGTTCTTGTTTTATGCAATATATAAATTGCTTCTATATATGTAAAAATGGTTAAGATATTTCTAAGCAGAATTATAAAATTAAGCATTAATTTTAGAAGGTAGAAAGGTATATATATTAGCAAGACAAAGTCTTTGTTTTAAATTGTCCTTGTTTTAAAGTGGTATATATGGTTCCAAACTATGGCCAAGAGACTCTTTAGATTTTTTCTAAAGTTTAGGTCTCACTAGACTGAAAACACCGTTATAACAGGATCTAGTCCTCACAGTATCACCGACACTTTACACTTAACAGGCATTAAATAAAATGCATAAAGTCTTCATCTCTGGCCATCCCTGTATTAGATTATTGGATTACTTTCTTAACTGATTTCCTGATCTCCACCTCTGACTGCCTATCTTGTCATTACCAAAAGCTTTCTGTAAGCCAATGTTAATCAAGTCAATTAGCATCTCCTGCTCTAAACTCCTCAATTAATGCATGTCAACTCTAAATGCCTCAGAATTCAAAACTTTTCACAATCTTGTCCCAACCAATTTTCTAGATTTTCTGCCATTGTATTCTATGTATATTGTTAACTAATCTAAATAAAGTTCCAACTAATATGAAATATCATTTTCCTACAGTTTTTAAAATCTAATTAAGGGGTCTGAGTGACAGCACATGGTAGGGCTTTTGCCTCAAATGAGGCTGACCCAAGAGAGACCTGGGTGTGATCCCCGAGTCCCATATGTCCCCTGAGGCAGGATCAATTTCTAAGCACAGAGCCAGGAAAAACCTCTGAGCATTACTGGGTGATGCCCAAAAACAAAAACAGAAACATCTAGGGGCCGGGCGGTGGCGCTGCAGGTAAGGTACCTGCCTTACCGCGCTAGCCTTGGACGGACCATGGTTCGATCCCCCGGTTCCCATATGGTCCCCCGTGCCTGCCAGGAGAGACTTCTGAGCTCATAGCCAGGAGTAACCCCTGAGCGTCACTGGGTGTGGGGCCCCCCACCAAAAAAAAACAAAAAACAAACAAAAAAACCAGAAACATCTAATTAACATCTATCAGTATTCTCAATCTTTTTTAGTCCATGACCCACCATTCCAGATCTTATTCGTAATGTCCTCATACCGTGCATCCACTAGCTCCCAGGTTAAGATCCTTCTTTGGAACACTTCTTGGAAATGTTTGTTATACTTTGCTTTATACTCTTCATAAAAATTGAACGTATATTAGCTTATATCTATCTATATTTTTCCCTACCATATTTAAAGAGTTTTATTTTTAATGAACTTTTAGTAAGTAATATCCTATATTTCATGGAAGCCATTCTAATGTTTAACATTTATAATGACTGAATCACATTCAATATATAAATGTTTGTTTATATTATGCTTATTATTTATAAACTTTGTTATATATTAAATATTTAGAGCTAAAAAGTATTTAGAGCTAGTACTCTTGAGTTAGCACCCTATAGTTGTGCCAAAAATTATTTATTATCATTTTATTTATTATATATTATAATATATAACATAATATTATTATTTATTTTAAAGACCATGTATCATATAGTTAACACAGTTGATATAATATATTTCTTTCTAGGTAAGTGGGAGCTAAATTATTAAATAAGAAAAAATGAAGAAAAAAGATTCAGCAACAAGAAGATTAGTGAAAACGGTTGTATTTTGCAATTAGGTCATTCATTAAGTTATTGTAAGAAGGCTTAGTAAGCTCTTGTTAGTTGATCATTCTGCTACTTCCTTTGTTTCTGAACATTAGATGGCTTCAGACTCACTCTAAAAATTCTGGTGATGTCAGCTCAAATACATAACTGGAGTTTTGGTCAGACTGGTGTCTGCAGAGAGCTGGGATGAGTGGTGAAGTTAGTCCATGGCAAAGCTGTGATTTTGAATGATGGGTGCATCAGGTATGGCTTTGGCAGGGCAGAACTTGGCACACACTTTCCTCCCAAGATTTCCATTTTTCAGCTGTGTGGCTGGTATACCCATAATTTTTCAGGACTTGGTTGACATCTCTCTCAAGAACAGGGTGAGTCTATGGGGCTAACCAAATGCAGACATGGGAACAGAATCTGTCTCCTTTAGAAATTTTTTTTGTTCTGTTTTTTTGTTTTTTTGTTTTTTGGGTTACACCCGGCAGTGCCCAGGAGTTATTCCTGGCTTCATGCTCAGAAATTGCTCCTGGCAGGCACGGGGGACCATATGGGGCACTGGGATTCAAACTGATGACCTTTTGCATGAAGGGCAAACGCCTTACCTCCATGCTATCTCCCGGACCCCCCTCCTTTAGAAATTTTTGAACTGCTGGAATAAAGGGGTATAAAAAATTTTTGCCAGCTTGAACTAGAAATTGAGTCCAAATCAAAAGTGATCGATCAGGTTGAGCAGAGAATCTGAGAGATAGAGTATAGTTGAAAAAGCATTTGTTTCATATGTGGCTCACTGAGTTTAATCCCTAGCTCTATATACAGTCCCTCAACCAGAGTGATCCCTGAAGCATAGAGCTGGGATGAGCCCTGTGCACTGCTGGCTGTGACCTAAAATATCTTTTAAAGGGGCCCGGGAGATAGCATGGAGGTAAGGCATTTGCCTGTCATGCAAAAGGTCATCGGTTCGAATCCCAGTGCCCCATATGATCCCCTGTGCCTGCCAGGAGCAGTTTCTGAGCATGGAGCCAGGAGTAACCCCTGAGCACTGCTGGGTGTGACCCAAAAACCACACACACAAAAAAAATCTTTTAAAATATACACAAGCTACATATTTTATTACTGATTGTATTATGAATAATACGGTGCATATTTTATTACTGAATTATTAAAGAGTTTAATTCTAAAAGCTACCCTTTTATTTATTTAATTTTTGGTTTTTGGGTCACACTCGGCAGCGCTCAGGGGTTGCTCTGGGCTCTATGCTCAGAAATCAACCCCAGCAGGCTTGGGGGACCATATGGGATGCTGGGATTCAAACCATTGTCCTTCTGTATGCAATGCAAACACCCTACTGCTGTGCTATCTCTCCGGTCCCCTCTTTTAAAACAGTAGTCTTCAACCACCAGTCTATAGACCAGTGCTAGTCTGCAGGTGTAGAAAGATTGTAAACCACTGCTCTACCACTTTTTATAACTGTTTGTAAACTGGTATGCTATAGGTGCAGCTCTGCAGGTGTAATAGGGTGAAGAACACTGCTATAGAGCATGTCTGCCTGTCAACTGTGCTAAGAAGCTCCATTATACACAGGGTTTCATTGTACTAGTTAGCAGCAAAGCTTTGTTGAAAAAAAACTAATGTTCATTCACATAAAATACACTTGAAAATTCACTTTAAATCCTATTCTAAGTTGGGTTGGAGCTATAAGACAGCAGGTAGGACACTTGCTTGCATGTAGGCAACCCAGATTTGTTTTTCCAGTATTCCATATAGTCTTTGAGAACTGCCAGATAAGGCCCCTCTAAAAAATTCTACTATAAGTGAAACTGTACATAAATTAAGAAATGGAACTACATAAAAATGCTAAATAAACATTTTTGAAACATATCTTGACATTACTGAGAGGATAAACGTCCAATATTAGTTTTCTTAAAAGTATTATTAGACAAGCAATATAAATGAATAGAAAGATTATTTACCAAGGAGCTAGGGTGACTATTACTCTATAAGATACTAAGAAAGTCACAATTTTCAGGACTGGAGAGGTGGCGCTAGAGGTAAGGTGTCTGCCTTGCAAGCACTAGCCAAGGAAGGACGGCAGTTCGATCTCCCAGCATCCCATATGGTCCCCCAAGTCAGGGTCGATTTCTGAGTGCTTAGCCAGGAGTAACCCCTGAGCATCAAATGGGTGTGGCCCAAAAAAGAAAACAAAACAAAAAAAGAAAGTCACAATTTTCTTATCATAAAATCTAAAATTTTGAAATATTTCATTGATTGTTGTGAAGAAGACTGCAGAATGGAGGATGCAATTGGAATCATCTGGAAACAGTTAAATTGTTATATGCTAAGACAGAATAGGCCTAGCTAATCATAGTTTTGGTGCAATACCATTGCTCCAAGAGTCAGTCAGGGATGTGTGCATTGCTTGGGATTGAAGTGGGGACTTCTATGTGCAAATCAATTGCTCTAATCACTGAGCTATTTCCTCTACCAACTTCCCTTTTCCATGGAAAGAGAAAAGGTAACACATTAAAGAAAACACACAGGATTTTCTAGAGAGAGGAAAGCACCTCATGAATTAAAAGAAAGGAACTAGAACTGAAAGATAATACAGGAAGGCGGTAAGGTGCCATGCATGTGACTTACCCTGGATCAAATGCTAACCACATTTGTTGCCCAAACAATGCCAATGCTCACTCCTGAGCACAGGTGGGTATAGCTCCCTGCCAAAACAACACCAGTAAAGGAATTATATACAGCAGGGATCTCAAACTCACGGCCCATGGACCGCAAACAGCCCTCCATACAACATTTTGTGGCCCTGTCCTAGAGGAATCTTTTCTTGTTTTGTTTGTTTTAGTTGTTTGGGTCACACCCCCCAATGTTCAAGGCTTACTACTGACTTTGCACTCAAGGATCACCCCGACTTTGCCTCCTGCGGCCCCCAGGTAAATTTAGTTTGAGACCCTTGATATACAGCCTTCAGAATATCATTGTATGTTTCAAAAAATCAACTTATTTTGCTAAAGAAATGCAGAAGTGGCTTGATGGACACCATTTGGTCACCAAATGATGCAATGCAGATGGCAGTGGAATATTATTTCTGCATGTTTGGTATTGTGCAAAGAAAAAAGGAAATGTCAAATAGGACTACTAATATCAAGAAGTTTATCATTTAACGGTCAGTTAAATAATATTTGAGCCCAGAGTCATTTCTGACATTTTTTAATTACCCAAAGCATCTATCACAGGGTCTAGCAGTATCAACAATAAGTTAATAAAAAGTGAAACAACAATACAAAAAATGTAAAAAGCAATAAATATATATATTTAAATTGTGACTGAGAGGTAAGCAAGAGTCTTTGTAATCTATGAAGAAACTCTTACTATTTAATTTTATAATATTTTATATTTTGAACATATAAGAAGGTTCCTATTCCTGCTTAAATAATTAGGGAAGAAAAGAGCCAGGTCAACTATAACAATGATAGTTGGAAATGATCTCTCTAGATAGGAACTGAAAAGAGATAAAGATGTAAGATACAATATCCTTTCAGTAGCAATGTTACAAACCATAGTGCCTAAAAGGGGAAAATGAAAAAAGAAGCAAGAAGAAAAATGTCTGCCATAGAGGGAGGTGGAAGAAAGAGCAAATAGAAGCAGGATGGAAGGAAACTGGGGGCATTGGTGGTGGGAAACATGCACTGGTGACGGGATGGGTTATCATGAACAACTCTGTAACTGTGTATCTCATGGTGACTCAATTAAGAAACATATAAAAGAAAAAAAGTCAGATCAGATATAGAAATTGGGGATTCGACTTATTCTGTGCCAAAGCATCAGAAGTATCTTTAATTTTCACATGCGTTATCTCTTCCCAGTTATCCGTGGAAACTAGCCTTGAGCTACCTAAAAATCCTTTTTTTTTTTTTTTTTTTTTTTTTGGTTTTTTGGGTCACACCCGGCAGTGCTCAGGGGTTACTCCTGACTCCATGCTCAGAAATTGCTCCTGGCAGGCACGGGGGACCATATGGGGCACCGGGATTCGAACCGATGACCTTTTGCATGAAAGGCAAACGCCCTACCTCCATGCTATCTCCCGGGCCCCTAAAAATCCTTTTTTGTTTTTTGTTTTTGGGTCACACCTGGCAGTGCTCAGGGGTTACTCTTATCTCTGTGCTCAGAAATCACCCCTGGCAGGCACAGGGGACCATATGAGATGCCGGGGTTCAAACCACCGTCCTTCTGGATGTAAGGCAAACGCCCTACCTCCATGCTCTCTCTCAGGCCCCATCTAATAATTCTTAAGCATTCAAAACTATTGACCAACCTATTATCAAATTACCTATTATCAAAACTCTTTCCCTTTTGCATTCTTTTGTTTGATGTTTTGTTTTGGGGGCCACTCCTGGCAATGCTAAGGATTTACTCCTGGCTCTGCATTCAGAAATTGCTCCTGTGAAACATGGAGAACCATGTGGAATACTGGGGCTAGAAGTCAGGTTGGCTGCAAGGCAAGTGCCCTACCTGCTGTACTACCACTTGGACTCCTGATATCCTATTGTAATCATTCAGTAATTTATTAAAAATACTAAATACTGGGCCGGAGAGATAGCATGGAGGTAAGGCGTTTGCTTGTGTCCAGAAGGATTGTGGTTCGAATCCTAGCATCCCATATGGTCCCCCGTGCCTGCCAGGGGTGATTTCTGAGTGTAGAGCCAAGAGTGACCCCTGAGCGCTGCTGGGTGTGACCCCCCCCCCCCCACAAATACTAAGAACAAAAAAAAAAAAAACAGCAAAAAAAACAAGGGCCAGAGAGATAGCATGGAGGTAAAGCCTTGCAAGTAGAAGGATGGTGGTTCAAATCTCGGCATCCCAAATTGTCCCCGGAGCCTGCCAGGAGCGATTTCTGAGCGTAGAGCAAGAGCAAGCCCTGAGAGCTGCTGGGTGTGACCTAATCACAAAAACAAAAACAAACAAAAAAAAAAACGGAAAAAAAAACAACAAAAAATACTAAGTACTTATTATTTACCAGAAATGTTTTATATCTTTTATTCCCCCACTTCCTTTATTCTCTACCATTTCTCCTGGTCCTTTTCAACCCTCAACTTTTTTAATAGAATATAAAACTTATTCTTCAGAAAATATATCAATTCTCCAAGGTTCTCACATTTGTGTGTGTGTGTGTGTGTGTGTGTGTGTGTGTGAGTGAGTGATAACTGGAGGTGCTCAGGGTTTACTCCAGCCTCTGCACTCAGAAATTGCTCCTGGCAGGCAAGGGGAACCATATAAATGCCAGGTTTCGAACCACACCATCTGTCCTGGATCGGCTGTGTGCAAGGAAAATGCCCTATTGCTGTGCTATCTCTCTGGCCCCTGTTCCCACAATTATTACCCAACATACATACCCCACACATCAAGTTGGAAAAATAGATAATGAAATTCCAGAATATTCTGCTATTATACCTCAGCGATCATTGTTTCTCAAACTTCCGTAAGTTTTTCTAAAAGGTTTCTCTAATAGGTTCTAACAATGCTTCAGTATTATGGGTGCCTTTCTTTTTTTCTTTTTTTTTGGTTTTTGATGCTCAGGGGTTACTCCTGGCTATGCGCTCAGAAATCAATCCTAATTTGGGGGACCATATGGGACAATGGGGGATCAAACTGTGGTCCGTCCTAAGTTAGCACGTGCAAGGCAAACGCCCTACCGCTTGCACCACTGCTTTGGCCCTGCTGTTTTATATTCTATATTCTCTTCTCACATATATTCATTTTTCTGTCTTTATGTATCAACAAACTTAAGAATTTTACTTGCCCGGGAGATAGCATTGAGGTAAGGCGTTTGCCTTTTATGCAAAAGGTCATCGATTCGAATCCCGGTGCCCCATATGGTCCCCCGTGCCTGCCAGGAGCAATTTCTGAGCATGGAGTCAGGAGTAACCCCTGAGCACTGCCGGGTGAGACCCAAAAACCAAAAAAAAAAAAAAAAAGAATTTTACTTTTGGTTTTGGGTTTTACTCTGTAGTGCTACTGCTAGGAATCATGAGGTGCTGAAAAGTGAATCTAGGACTTCTGCATGCAATGCATGTTACTCAGTTCTTTGAACTCTCTCTCCAGCCAATAATAATTTTTGTGTGGGCCATGGCCACAGCCAACTACAGTAACCATTTGAATTGCTGGAGATTAAATCCAGATTGGCTGTACGTACTATCTTCCAGATTGGCTGTACGTACTATCTCTCTGGCTCCTGAATGTCTTATCTATTCCTGCTCTTCTACTTAGTTCTCTGCCAAGCCTGTTTGTCCTACTTTATCCAGATAATACCTCTTCTTCCTTATATCTTAAAGTCATGTGTCTCAAAAGTCTTTATGGCATTGGATCCGAAGAACTAATACAGCAGATAAAGGATGCAGCCAACCCATGTTTAATTCCCAGTATCACATATGGTGGTCCCCTGTGGCCTGTCAGGTGAGATCCCAGGTGTAGAGCCAAAAGTAAGGTCTGAGCTCTATTTGTTATGCTCTCCCAAATTCCCCTAAGAGTCCTTATAGGGTCCCCGAGGACAACTTAGTGGAAAAAGCACCCGTATTCCAGTGTGAGATTATGAACTGAATTCCAGGTGCCATTCACATGCACTGAGCAGTCACTATGATTTTATTGTCTCTAACCACCCCCCCCAGTTATGTGAAAGTATGAGATCTCCAGTGCACAGCCTGAAGTAGTATGCAAACAGAACTAGAGTGGACAGCTGTCAGTGACAATGAACAAGTGTAAGCACCCAAGTGATACCCATCAAGCTCTACAATCTACAGTGAGTACAACTAAATGAGAATCCCAGGAAGCACCAAGTATATATATTCAGTACTATACTGAATATATTAGCATCATCAAACATGTGTGTCCCCTAACCCTCACAGTAACAATGAAAAAGGAATGGTGAACCCAAAACAGTCTTTATCTTTCACTTAAAGTAGAAGAGAACCTTTCCATGCTACTTCTTGTACTTTTGTCTTTTAAAAAGGATTCATGAGCTCAAATAATCTATTTAATGACTTTCTTGTATAGCTGGCACAGGAAGAACAGCGACTAACCCAATATGGGTCAAATTCAGCTCCCAAACTCTTTTTGGAGAAGTCTCTCAAGTAATGCTCAGAAGGTCTGAGATCTACATTCCCAGTAATCCTTAATCTTGTTGTATAGGCCCTATAGTTAAGTACTCAGCTTTGAGTTTGAGGGCCTCAAGTTAGGCTTGGAGGTTCCCAAAGGTCACAAGTGCTACATCAGACATTGCTGGAGGTGAGCCACGAAGTGTAACTGAAATAATTTTATTTGAACCCTACCATATTTACATTTATTATTGAAAACTGTTTTTCCGTTTCAGTGCCGAAGTTCAGTAGCTGTCAGAGAGATTATGTAGTTTGTAAAACCTTGTACCTTTACAAGAAGTTTGTCAAATCCTGTGTTAGTCTGTAAGTGCCATAAAGGATAAAATCAAGCTTATGATTCTTATACATTCTTAGCGCCAAGAATGCCTTGCATATACGAATTCTGATTATATGCAGCCTCAAGTTTTATCTCACTTTATTAATGCCATAAATGAGATCCAAATCAAAAGGCCTGTGTTATAATAGCATTACAATCACTGTTAATCCAGAAAATAACTACCAGTCCAGTTTAAGGGTGAATTATAAATTAGTTAGATAATATACAAATGAATGATTACAATCAGAGATAAGTGCTCAAGAAAAAAAACCCACAAGGGCCCATGAGACAGTATAGTGGGTAAGGCATTTGCTTTGCATATAGCCAACTCCAGTTTAATATGTGTGTGTGCAAGAGCATGTGAATATGTGTGTGTGCGTGTTTGCAAGTGCATGTGTGTGTATGATTGTGTTTTGTTTTGGGGTCACACTCAATGGTACTCTGGGCTTACTTCTGGCCCTGTGCTGAAGGATCACTCCTGCTGATGCTTATGGAACCATAAGTAGTTTAAGAACTTGGCTGGTGTTAGGAGCATGCAAACCAAGAATCTTACTTCTGTAATAACTTTCCAGCCCATCAGTGGAATAGTTTTAGTGACAAATTTGAAATAGTCTATTGTTAACTAACAGTGGGAAATGGCTAATAAGTCTCTCCCCATTTATCTCTAACCTAAGGAAAAGCAAAAGGTATAATGATTTCACTATATAATTATATAACTGCTTTTGTTTGCTTTTCTAAAGCAGGCATGACTATTATATAGAAGCTATTTAGAAGATCCTTCATAGTAGAGAAAAGTAATACAGCTGGAGTTAGAAGGTTTAGGAGTTCTCAAAAAGTAACTTATTTTTTGGTGGTCTCAGCTTCCTGTTGTATAAAATGAAGGTGTGATGGGAAGACAGTAAAAAGAGCTATAAATAGATATTGTTGAATTCAGTAACTGCTGAAGACAAATATTCTAGATTCTATTCTTAGAATAAAGATGGGAAGACATGATCCCTTCCTTCAATGAGATACAGTCAATGAAATTTACACACAAACTAATAAACAGCAGTAATTAATGTAAGAGCTACTGAACATCTACAAATAAATAGTGAAAGCCTATAAATACCCATATCTGCATGAGAAGACAAGGAAGTGGCAATAGCTAAAACTCAAAAGATAAATAAGAATTATTATTTTTTTTTTTTGGTTCACATCTGTTTGATGTTCAGGGGTTACTCCTGGCTATGCGCTCAGAAATTGCTCTTGGCTTGGGGGCACCATATGGGACATCGGGGGATCGAACTGCGGTTCGTCCTGCGCTAGTGCTTGCAAGGCAGACACCTTACCTCTAGCGCCACCTTCCCGGCTCCGATAAATAAGAATTTTAATACGAGAAAGATAGTAGTTAGAAAGTCAAATAAAGTAAAGGTCAGAGAGATAATCTAAAGCGTAGGTGATATCCTTGTCCACAGTTGAACCAGGCTGAAACCCTGGATCTCTGGATTACTCTACCAGGGGTAATCCCTGAGCACAGAGCCAGGACCAAGTCCTGAGCACTGCCAGGCATGGCCCCCAAACCAAAAAGCAAAAGCAAAGTCTGAGCATAGATTAGAAATTATAGATGAGTATGACTATTCTGTGTCTCTCTCCCTCTGACATATTTCACTCATCATGATAAATTCCATGTACATCCATGTATAGGAAAATTTTATGACTTTATCTCTCCTGGAGACTGCAGAATATTCCATTGTGTATATGTACCAGAGTTTCTTTAGCCATTCATCTGTTGAAGGGCATCTTGGTTGTTTCCAGAGCCTGACTATTGTGAATAGTGCTGCAATAAACATAGATGTGAGGAAGGGGTTTCTGTATTGTATTCTTGTGTTCCTAGGGTATATCCCTAGAAGTGGAATAGCTGGGTCAAATGGGAGCTTAATTTCCAGTTTTTTGGAGGAATCTCCATATTGCTTTCCATAGAGGTTGGACTAGATGGCATTCCCACCAGCAGTGGATAAGAGTTCCTTTCTCTCCACATCCCCGTCAGCACTGATTGTTCTTGTTCTTTGTGTTGTGTGCCAATCTCTGTAGTGTAAGATAGTATCTCATCGTTGTTTTGATTTGCATCTCCCTGATGATTAATGATGTGGAGCATTTTTTCATGTGTCTTTTGACCATTTGTTCTTCTTTATCAAACACTATATATCTAGCTTATAATAAAAACACTGGGAATTTGGGTTTTGTTATATTTTATAAAAATTTCAATATCAAAAAAAAGAAATTATAGATGAATCTATAAAACCAATATATAAAAATCTGTTGTGAATCTGGAAAGGTAGTACAGTGAAAAAGACTCTTGCCTTGCATGTGGTTGATCCGGGGCCAACCCTAGTTTGATTCCTGGAAACTTATATGGACATCTGAGTTCCTCCAACAGTAATCCCATAGAGCAGAGCCAGAAGGAAGCCTTGACTGAGTATAACAGGTATATTTCCAAACCAAAACCAACAAAAATCTGCTGCATTTGTATAAACAAATATGAGTTATAAGAAAGAGGAATAAAATTTTGTTATTTTGGGTCTAAATTTAACAAAGCAGGTGGAAAATTGAAAACCATTAGGCATTTTAAAATATACAAAAGAATGAGAATATATTACACGTCCATTGACTGAAGTAATAAACACTGCAGGGGTGGTGGGGTGATAGGGGAAAGAATGTTGGGCCACACCCAGTGGTGCTCAGGGCTTACATCCAGTGGTACTCAGTGGATAAAACTGGAGTTGGCCACATGCAAAGCAATCACCTTAACACAGTACTATCACCAATAAACACTCTTAAATGGCTCTCGTACTTAAATCAGTCTATATTTATTAGACTGGGCTCCAAAAGCAAGCTCTGTTTTATAGCATATATCTGATGGGGGAAGTGGGGGCATTTTCAAGAATCTGGTGCACAGAAGTAAAACTTCCCAAGCATGTCCTCTTGCAAAGCAGGGTTTGGATCATCTCAAGGATATAAGTACATTTAGTATAGGTTCCCAGGTTATCCAATGAGGCTATGGCTATCTCAAGGACATCCTGATTGCATTCCATGATTATATCATATCACTTCCTGGGGTCTCAAACTCTCGGCCCGCGGGCCATTTACAGCCATCTGTACAACATTTTGTGACCCTGCCCTAGAGAAATTTTTTTTCTGTTTTGTTTTGTTTTCGTTGTTTGAGTCACACCCCTCAATGTTCAAGGCTTACTACTGACTTTGCACTCAAGGATCACACTGACTTTGCCTCCTGCAGCCCCCAGGTAAACTGAATTTGAGACCCCTGATAGACTCAGTTGCGCCTTAGCAGCTCCTGCTCTTTGGTATTAGCTAGCATGAAGTTAGTCTGCTTGAAATGTGGGTGGGTCTATTTTCATTATAAATACCCTGATTTCGGGGCCCGGGAGATAGCATGGAGGTAAGGCGTTTGCCTTTCATGCAAAAGGTCATCAGTTCGAATCCCAGTGCCCCATATGGTCCCCCGTGCCTGCCAGGAGCAATTTCTGAGCATGGAGCCAGGAGTAACCCTTAGCGCTGCCGGGTGTGACCCAAAAACCAAAAAAAAAAAAATAATAATAATAAAATAAATAAATAAATACCCTGATTTCAAATAATATCATAAAACAGTAATAATACTCAAAACATTATGGAACTGAAACAAAATTAAACCAGCTGCAACTCCAAACAAAACATGGACAAGAAATAGAAAACGGGGCCCGGGAGATAGCATGGAGGTAAGGCGTTTGCCTTTCATGCAAAAGGTCATCGGTTCGAATCCCGGTGCCCCTTATGGTCCTCTGTGCCTGCCAGGAGCAATTTCTGAGCATGGAGCCAGGAGTGACCCCTGAGCACTGCTGAGTGTGACCCCCCCCCAAAAAAAAAGAAACAGAAAACTCAGAAATAAAAAATACCTACACAATTCATTTGTAATAAAGAAGACAAGATTATAATGAGGAAAGAAAACCCACTTTAGCAAAATGTCTCAGCTCAGAAAAGCAAAGGTCTAGCCTAGGACTAGGACGGACCATGGTTCAATTCCCCGGCGTCCTATATGGTCCCCCAAGCCAGGAGTGATTTCTGAGTGCATAGTCAGGAGGAACCCCTGAGCATCATCGGGTGTGGCCCTAAAACAAAAACAAAAACAAAACAAAAAAAGATGATGGGGTCAGAGATTAAAGCACCTGTCTTGTAAACGACTTTGTTTTGATTCCTGGGCACCACTTTTAGTCCCCTCAGATTCATGGGTCACTCCTGAGCACCACTTAGGTGTGTTACAGGAACAAATAAACAAACAAAAATACTGCCTTTCATGACAATACTGACAGAACTCAAGGTGAACTTGAGTAAAATTAAGTAAAAAAATTAAAAATTACCAGGTGATTTGGTTTCTCACATATGTGGGCTATGACCAAGTGAAACTAATCAACCAATCACAAGACTGCAAAATATATGACCAGAGGTGATGGGAAGTAATCTAAGAGGAAAAAGTAAAGGTAGTCAATCAAATATGACCCTGGAACTTTGGTGGTGGGTACAGTGAAATATATATATATATATATATATATATATATATATATATATAT
>PVKC010032832.1:0-13192 GCA_004027635.1 Crocidura indochinensis
CACTCAGAAATTGCTCCTGGCAAGCTCAGGAGAGCATATGGGATGGTGAGGATCAAACCCAGGTCTGTCCTGGATCCGTTGCATGCATGAAAAAATGCCCGTGGGCTGTGCTATTGCTCTGGCCCTTCTTTACACTTTTTAATAGCTTCACTTTCTGTCATCTTGAAACAAATGCATTATGATCAGTTATGTCAACTATGTGATGCATTTATTTATTTATTATTGTAAGAACATTTATAAAAAAGAGCTGATTAAACCTTCTGCTATTTTAATAATGACATAATTGGAGATACAATAATTTTCACAAATATGCTTGCTACTGAACTTCTTTTTTCTACTCTTCCATTTCATTTATTAGTTTTCTATTTTTCAATAACTTTGCTTTCCATTTTACTGAAAAAATGTGTTATGATCAGTTATGTCAAATATGTGATGCAGTTTCTTTAAATAAAAATATTTAAAAAATACCTCATCTACTGTACTTCTGACCTATGCCCAGTTTCACCACATTTGATAATTCTTCTTGCTAAAAATTTTCTCTACTCTCTTTCTCCAACACTTTCTGCTTTTGCCATGTAGAAAGTTCTCTTCATCTCATCTGCAATAACTTTACCTCTGAAACTGTCTCTCCTGTTCTCCCACACCATTTCCACCCCCTGAGAACCACCTCCAAAAGATCAGAACATTCATAAACCCAATATGGCTCCGCATGGCCTAGAGGCATGGTGGTAGAAATCACACAACAGATTCCAATCTACAGTAGCCATAGGTACTCAAATTTCATTTCATCTAGATATGCCCTTGTTTACAAGCACTATTTGTTCAACTAGATCTTATAGCATATCTTCCAGTTTTTACAAAATGTAATAAAAAATTTCATGAGAAAATGGCATATAATTGGAGTCACAAAGAGTAATTTATATAAGAAGGAAAGGTACTGAATACAGAATATGGGGTAAGCTGCAGGACTATCACTGCTAATTTTTCAATATCTTTGTGAGTAGCTATCAAAGAAAAATGACTTTTTCTTTTTTTTTTTTTTGGACATTTCCCATATTTTTTATTTCCATTTTAACATCATAATACACTGCTGCAGCTATGAGAGTACTTCTCTTTATCCATTTTTGGCTTTTTAAAATATTATGATATAATCTGAAATATTTTATGGAACATTAATATCCATCATTATCACTATACGCCTGAAATCTAACTATAAAGGACTTTTACTTTTTAAGTAATATTTATTTAAACACCTTGATTACAAACATGTTTGTGTTTGGGTTTCTGTCATGTAAAGAACACCCTCCATCACCAGTGCAACATTCCCATCATCTATGTCCGAAATCTCCCTCCTCCCCACCCCACCCCCACCTGTACTCTAGACAGGCTTTCCATTTCCCTCATTCATTCATTGTTATTATAGTTCTCAGTGTAGTTATTTCTCTAACTGCACTCATCTCTCTTTGTGGTGAGCTTCATGAAGTGAGCTGTAACTTCCAGTTTTCTCTCTTCTGTCTCTGAAAATTATGAAAAATAACATTTTATAGATGAAAAATTTCAGCATTATTTTTTCCTTTGGTCTCTGGGCCACATGCAGCAGTGCTCAGAGATTAGTCCTTGCTATGCACTAGAAGTTAGTCTTGGAAATCTCAGGGGAACCATATATGCTATATATCAGGGGTGGCGAACAAGTTTGATGCAAAGAGCCAGAATTTAAAACTGTGAGAGTCAGAGAGTCACACCACACAGTAACCAGCCAAAGCAGACAAACATTCACACAGAAGCATATGATTTTAACAATAATATATTCAACACATATTGCATTTTGCCATTTTGAGTGAGAGTCAAAATCCTGCGTGACGGTAGGGTGTGCTGTGTCCTCCACACTAAGAACTAACGGCCAGATGTGACCCAACATGTACCACACGGGTTCCCCATTTACTGGCTCATTTAATTGTTTTAGAGAGATGGGAAACAGGACTCTGCGATCGGAGATCTCTCCTCAGAGATCCCTCCTCAGAAGCAGAACAAAATACAAACTTGGCAAAGAGCAATGCATACAAAATAATGATATGAGGCAAAGGGCCACAATCATTTTGGCCTGGGGCGTGTGTTTGCCATCCCCACCATATATGATACCAGGGATTGAATCTGGGTTGTATTTGTGCAAAACAAATGCCCTACCTGCTGTTTTAGCACTCTAGCCCCCATTTCACCATTCTATTCCATTCTTAATTTCTCTTCCCATACCATGTTTTTATAGCACACTGTTTAAAATTGAGTTATAGGGGCCGGTGCATAGCACAGCCTTAGGACTTTTGAATTGCACATGACCAATCCAAGATGGACCAATCCAAGATGAACCTTGGTTCATTCCCATATTGTCACCCAAGCCAGGGTTGATTTCTGAGCACATAGCCAGGAGTAATCCCTGAGAATCACAGGGTGTGGACATCCATAAAACAAAAACAAACAAATTAAGTTATAATTCATATACCATATATTTATAATCCAAATTATTAATTTAGAATGACTTTAATAACCACAGAATTCAGAACCAAGCATCACAATTTTAGAACATCCAATTGCCCTCAAGAGAAATACTTTATCTTTAGAGCAAGGAGTAAGCCTCCAAACCATTGGACCCTTCCTCCGAGAGGTGGGCACAGTGACCCCTGGATACCCCTTTAGAACCCCAGAAATCCCTCAAGGACTCCCCACAGCTACTTTCCAGGTTTTGACTTTAACTGAGGCACAAGCCTCCAGCTCCCAGGATAGGTCTGCAGGGCCTACCATCAACTCTTTTTCCCAAACTGCACTGATGTTAATATGAAGACACTTCAATTTATGCCGCATGAATCTAGGCAGATAGGATCTAGCAGTTATTTCCTTTAGAAAATATGCAGCCTAAAATCTAGAAGAGGGGCCAGGTGGTAGCGCTGGAGGTAAGGTGCCTGCCTTGCCTGCGCTAACCTAGGACGGCGGTTGGATCCCCTGGTTTCCCATATGGTCCCCCAAGCCAGGAGTGACTTCTGAGCACATAGCCAGGAGTAACCCCTGAGCGTCACTGGGTGTGGCCCAAAAACCAAAAATAAAATAAAATAAAATCTAGAAGAAGAAAAGAATAAACTAGTTTTCACTATTTTTCTCATACTTAGAAAATATTGCTTGTCTAGAAAAATAACATCTAAGGCAGATATATCTCTAACCACCACTTATACAAATAGTTCTTTAGATCATTTTTTTAAGCACCATGAATCTCCAGCAGTCCAATCCACCAAATGCAGAAAAAAAAATAAGGAAGCTAAGGAAGACATCTGCAGCTGAGGATATGAAGAAATATCGTGACAATTTTTTATGTTCACCAAAATGCTTGAGCATTATAGATGAGGACCTAAAATCAATACTTAATGTCTTAGCAAAAGATATCAATGAGTCTCTAGTCTTGCAAAATTAAATAATCTACAGATGAACAATTAAATAAACTCAAAGGAGGACTCTTTCAGAAGATGAGAGATTCAATCGAAGTAGAACTGAGGGAACTAAAAAAACCTGTTAAGTTATAATAGTAGAATTAGACACGTGGAGAAGCAATTAATTATCATGCTCTGAGCAAGAACAAAACAATAAAACATTTGCCTCACACCTAGTCTCTAGGTGTACAATCTTCAGTATCCTATAAGATCATGTGGACATTACTAGGAGTAAATACTTAGTGCACAAACAGGAGTGACACCTGCATATTGCTGGGTGTGCTCCCTCAAGAAAAAAAAACCCTACAAAATATAAGATCAAGCTTGTCACAGAAATAATAGCTTCATTATATAATCAAAAAAATTTTGGGGGGTGCCACACTTGGTGCTGCACAGGGGTTACTCCTGTCTATGCACTCAGAAATCGCTCCCGACTTTGGGAACTATATGGGACACCAGAGAATCGAACTATGGTCTGTCCTAGGCTAGCATGCACAAGGCAGATGCCTTATTGCTCTACGCCACCACTCCTGCCCTATAAAATCTTTACTTTAGTCAATTGATTATATAAACCAAGAACAAGAAAAAGAAATGAAAATTTATACTACTTAGTACAACCAGCCCAAACGAGAAACTAAAGAAGCCTTTAAAGGGCTTGCAGTTGGCAATGATTCAACACTTACTATCCACTCAGAAATCATTCTTGTGTGTACATTGGGGAACATACAACATGAGATTCAAATTCAAGCCTGACAGCAATATTGCTCTGATGCAGTCTTGGAACACATAATTCTGCAAAACTGCACTAAAAATGTCACTTTATGTGCAAGTTCTAGGGAAGTCTGCTCATCCCTTTTCTGAGCCTTCAAAAGCTGCAATAAACTTCAACAATGAGGGGCCAGAGCAGTGGCACAAATGGTTAGGCATCTGCTTTGCCTGCATTAGCCTAGGATGGATGCAGTGTAATACCCCAGCTTCCCATAGGTCCCCTAAGCCAGGACCGATTTTGAGTGCATAGCTAGGAATAACCCCTGAGGGTCACTGGGTGTGGCTGGAGAGATAGCATGGAGATAGTGTATTTGTCTGTTATGCAAAATGATGGTGGTTTGAATCCTGACATCCCATATGGTCCCCTGAGCCTGCCAGGAATGATTTCTGAGCATATAGCCAGGAGTAACCCCTGAGCACTGCTGGTTGTGACCCCTGCAAAAAAACCCAACTTCACTAATGTGAAGTATACTTTCAAAAAAAATGTCAACCTTAATGTAGTTGTTTCTCTCCTTCACTTCCAAAAACTCAACTACAGCCATATTTTAATCAAGTTATTTAAATAAGGATATCAAAATAAATTACATTTCATTTCCATGTCCATTAAAAGACCTGAATCTGGTAGATGAATTACTGAAATCAACACTTAATGCTTTAGCAACAGAAATCAAGGAGGTATTAGCCAGTGGAACTGAAAATCAGTAGATGAACAGTACTAATAACTTAAAAGAAACCTCTTACAGAAGATGAGAGAATTCATACAAACAGAATTGAAGGAACTAAAGGACACATTTACAAGCCATATTAACAAAATCACAAATGGGAGAACCATAGACATGAATGTGAAGTCAAATTACAAGCCAGTATTGGGGGAAAATAGTCCAAAAATCTAAAGAGAAACAAAAGGCAGGGTACTTAATGAACAAAGAAAATAGAAATAATATCTAAACTATAAGAATGTCAAAGGCTGGGGCCCGGGAGATAGCATGGAGGTAAGGCACTTGCCTTTCATGCAAAAGGTCATCGGTTCGAATCCCGGTGCCCCATATGGTCCCCCGTGCCTGCCAGGAGCAATTTCTGAGCATGGAGCCAGGAGTAACCCCTGAGCGCTGCCGGGTGTGACCCAAAAACAAACAAACAAAAAAAACAAAACAAAACAAAAAAAAGAATGTCAAAGGCTGAAAAAAATAAATGAACTCACAATATTTAAGACCTCATCAGAGCTTAGTGCTGAGCTTACAACTTTATTCTGGTAAGCTAGAAAACCTAGAAGAATTGGACAGAGGTTGATTGAAACATATCAGAAAGATGAATGAAGATTAAGTAGATAGCCTAAACAGGATATACACAAACAAGGAAATTAAAATAGTAATTAAGACTCTCTCCAAGGAAAAAAGTGCAGGAGCAGATGTATTACGAGTAAGTTTTATCTAACAGTCAAAGAATTGCTGACATTGATCCATAAATTATTTCAAAGTATCAAAAAGACAAGAATTCACCCTAATACCCTTTATGAAGCTAACAGTCTTTTGATTCCCAAAGCTACTAAGAGATAAAACTAGAGACCAATCTAACTGATGAACATTGAATCAAAAATCCTCAAAAAAATTTCAGCAAATTTCATCCAACAGGACCGCAAAAGAAAATTCTGCATCATGATCAGGTGGGTTTCAATGTTTGAATGTAAGGATGGTTCAATATACACAAATCAATTAACCTCATATACCACCACAGTAAAAGAAAAGATAAATATCATATAATCAAGGGCTAGAGAGATAGCTTGGAGGCCAGATGTTTAACTTTCATGCAGAAGAGAGTCTTTCAAATTCTGGAGTCCCATATGGTCCCCCGAGTTTGCCGGGAGCCATTTCTGAGCGTAGAAGCAGAAGGAACACCTGAATGCTTCTGGGTGTGGACCCAAAACTTAATAAAAAGCATATAATCATACCATTGGATGCAGAGAAAACATTTAACAAAATTCAACACCCACTTCAGTAAAATTAGTGTGAAAGGAATGTACTTCAAGATTTCTTTAAAAAAATAAAAATAAAACGAAAAACACAAACTAAACAAAAAAAGAAATATGAGGCAGAACAAGATGATTCATGTTCTTTTTTACAGACATTGCTAATGCTTGAATGAGAAGGTTGGGGACATCTACATATGCTTTTAAAGCATGTATGAGTAAGATGGTAGTTAGCTCTCTCCCCTCAGTCTCTTCTCTCTCCTCTCGGTCTCTCCCCTCTCTCCTCTCATCTCTCTCTCTCTCTCTCTCTCTCTCTCTCTCTAGCTAGCTATCATCTATCAATATCTATCAATCTCTCTCTATCTCTATCAATCTCTCTGTATCTCTATCAATCTCTATCTATGTATCTATTTATCTATCCCCCATTAATTTTACTTTTGGGGGAACTCCTCACGGTGCTAGGAATTATGCAGATCAACTTATGTCAACCACAAGTGCTTTGCCTGCTATACTATCTATACACTCAAAGACAAAAAATTTAAAGGAACAGGTAATAAGAATTTTCAAATGCATTAGTGATGTTAAGGACAGGAACTTGAGAGCTTTGTGATATCCCAGTAGATAGAGCATAGGCCTTGAACATTACCAAAACAGAATGCCCCTGGCATCCTATGTGGTCCTTTGAAATTTCCAGCAGAAATATCAGAGCCAGAAGTATCTCCAAAGTGATACCTATTGTGGCCTAAAAATAAAAATGAAAGGGAGACAGAACTACCAACTATCCAAGCTACAGTCAACAACAATGAAATTCATGAAACTCAAACTTTCATAACCAAATTTTTGAGGGTGCCTCTTATTATGGTTAGCTAGAGACAGGGGGCTGGTGACATAGGATGTACTCTGGGAACATTGGTGGTTGGAGGTGGTGGGATTGGTCTTGAAATACTGGATCTGTAAAACCAAGATATGATTATATATTTTAAATAATGATGGTTTAAATAAAAACATTAAAGAAGAGACCAGAGAGATAGCAGAGTGGTAGGGCATTTCCCTTGCATGCAGTTGATCCAGGAAGACAGTGGTTTGAATCCTGGCATCCCATATGGTCCCATATGGGCGATTTCTGAGTGCAGAGCCAGGAGTAACCACTGAGCGCTGCTTGGTGTGACCCAAAAACAAATTAAAAAATTAAAGAAATTACATTTCAATTGAATTTAAGATATTTTGAACTCTGTAAATACATAATTTCAAATATAATATATCACATAATGATTTTATGTTATCATATATATGTTAATGAAAATATTAATGTTGGGTAATTGTATAAGTAGTAAATAAGTTTATTTAAATAATAAAAAATATGTAAGCTCATTAATTTAATTAATAGAAGTATTACCCTAACAGAAAAGCTCAAGGAAAGTAGGACTGTTACATGGGTTTTGTATGATTACATCTCCCAACATCTCATCCTGCTTCATTCTATCTTTCTCTCTACCCAACTTGATCGTCTCATTGAGTATTGAGCCTCCATATTGGCTAGCCCCTACCTCTAAACTGCCTACTGATGACATCATTCTCCCACAAAACCAACCACCATCTGGTAGAATCTTTGGGTTCTCAGGGATTTGTCTGTAAACAAATTTGGATCATCACCAATGACCAGTGACCATTGAGAAGTGACCAGTGACCAGTAGTATGTACTGGGTATTTTCAGTCTTCTGGCTCAGTGCTCAGACATCCTCGAGATTATCTCCTCATCCTTTGAACCTGTAGCTGATATTTTTCTCTTTACTGACCATGTCAGGTAAGGAAAAAACATTGTTTTTTTGTTGTTTGTTAAGTTTTCTAACATTAAATACAATAGTCAAGTCAAAATAGCTTGGACTAATCGAGAAAAGTACAAAATTGTAACTTGATAGGCCTTATTTTTGAATTTGACATTTGCTGCTGTATGCTAATTTATTTCTATAATTATTTTTATAATTATATCTCTTTACATAGCATTTGTTTCTTGTTTCAACATTATATCTTATACACACAATTTTATACATTGTACGTAGGTTTCTGTGTTCTCATATATGTCTATTCGAAAGTGTTCATTCTCTGTAGTTTCTTTACTTTTTTTGTTTGTTTGTTTTTGAGCCACACCCGGCGGTGCTCAGGGGTTACTCCTGGCTGTCTGCTCAGAAATAGCTCCTGGCAGGCACGGGGGGGTGGGGGGGGAACCATATGGGACACCAGGATTCCAACCAACCACCTTTGGTCCTGGATCGGCTGCTTGCAAGGCAAACGCTGCTCCGGGTACGTTTCTTTCTTTTCTAATAGTGATTTTTCCATGTCATCCATGTACAAAGTTAAATTAGAGCCAGTATTTCAACAGAAACAGACAATGTCGGAATAGTGGAAAAGAAGCAATATATACTAGGATATTTTGTCTGTAATGGTCTTTCCACGTGTATTTACAATCTATTTTAAATTCAATGCTGCTCCCCAAAGTAGCCACATGTTTTAGAGTTTTTTTTTTTTTAAAGTAAGTGAAGTGAAAATAGAAAAATTGGGAGGTGGGAGTGAATGTGGAGTGCTGAGCTGTAAAGAGGCAAAGATAAGGAAGTTTAGCGAAACTGTCATTAAGCATTGACCAATCTGAACCAAGAAGGAGAGACTATATTTGGGACAATAATCTAAAAATGGAGTGGGGAGACCAAGAAGGAGTTATAAAGGAAGGGGTAACAGTTTGGGATAGAATGTTGGATAGAGGCAAAGATTTTAAATAACAACAGGAAGAATATAGTTAAATTTAATATAGTTTACTATAGTTAAACTGCTTTCTGGTTAATATGCAGACAATGTGAATGAGCATAATAAAATACCAAATCTAGATCTAGAGTTCCTGAATTGTGCAAACACAGTGGCCATGTGACACCTCAAATAGGATCACAACACATCTGTGTCAAAGTAACATATAAGACCACCACACCCACCAAAATGATAAAAATGAAGGCCCTACTACCAGAACAAAACACAAACTAGAAAGTCCTTAGTCAATGAATTAGTAACATCATCAGGAGAAAGAGATAATAATTTGAAACAGACCCTTACTGATCTCAGTTTTTGTCATTCCAATAGCCTTTTTTTATAACAAACAATATGAAGCAAATTTGTTTGTGTCTGTAAAAGGGCAGATTAGGGATGTGGGAGGGAAACAGGGGACAATAGTGGAGGGAAGGTCGCACTGGGGTGGGATTGGTGTTTAACATTTAATGGCTGAAACAACTGTATCATGAAGAACTTGGTAAAGCATGACGGCATAAAACTTTAAATTGGGGGCTGGCGATGTGGTGCTAGAAGTAAGGTGTCTGCCTTGCAAGCGTTAGCCAAGGAAGGACCACGATTTGATGCCCCAGCATCCCATATGGTCCCCCTAAGCCAGGGGCAATTTCTGAGCGCGTAGCCAGAAGTAACCCCTGAGCATCAAATGGGTGTAGCCCGAAAAACAAAAAAGAAAATAATTTAAATTGGAAGAAAATAACTGAATTACCTTAAACTTAAATATTTACAGCTGCTTTACATGTTTTTTTAAATATTAATATACATATATTTTATCTAAATACATTCACATTTTTTTTTTTTGGTTTTTGTGTCACACCCAGTAGCCCTCAGGAGTTACTCCCAGCTCTATGCTCAGAAATCGCCCCTAGCAGGCACGGGAACCATATGGGATGCCTGGATTTGAACCACTGTCCTTCTGCATGAAAGGCAAATGCCTTACCTGCATGCTATCTCTCCGGCCTCACACATTAATTACAATATTTTGCTTGTTATGTATGTTACTGCCAAATATTTTTTGTGTTAGGGATCTGACAAGATCCTTCACAAATCATCTATATTGCATTTCTCTGACTAATGTATTTCACTAAAAACAAATATCAACTTCCTAATATTGCATGCCTGACAAAGAGTTTATTAGTAAACTCTTGTATTTCTTTTCTTGTTTTTGTTTTAGGGACACAAACAATGGTATTCAAGGCTTACACCTGGCTCTGCACTCAATCACTTTTCTCCCAGAGACAGCCCAGATTACATTGATAACTTTATATTTCCTCAGTTCTGTGATAAATAATTTAAATTATTTTTCTATTTCTCTTTATAGAATTTTAAATTTCTATCATGTAAGTCACATGACAGAATAATTATATTCAAGTATGCATTACTACTCTTGATTATTGATGTTATTGTATCTATTTCATAGGTGAATGAGTTGAGATTCATAATTCAATAAAAACAACCACCCAAAATACTCTTCATAAAAAACCCTAATGTAATTATTTCTGAGGTAAATTTCAAAATTTGAGGAGGGTCAAGTTGCTTATCTTATTTTGATCAACAGGGTTGGGGTTGTGAACCCTAGCTTCACTTGAACTCCACAAGCAAAATGAACAACTGAAGGTTGCAATGGTAAAAGCTTCTTGCTCTCTCCTGGACCACAAATACTTATATTAATATGTTCTCTTTCTCCTGGTTTCTGGCATTGTTCTGCTCAAAGCAGAGGCCTGGCAAGAAAGTCCACCTGCCAAGGTTCTGTAACCTGGTAATCAAAATTAACATGCAGGCCAGAGAAACAGTTGAGGGAATAAGGCACTTAATTGCCAAATATTCAGGAAGAGCAGGAAGAGCTAGCACAAACTACCTGTATGCAAGAAAACCAGGTACAAACAAGCTCACCCGATCTTTGCTAGCTGTGCTCGCTATGTTGAGAGCATAGTGCCAGATACACAAAGTGCCAAAATGTTCCAGTCCTTGAACCACCTTGTGACTTTTGGTATGTCATTGAGTGTTATTATGGGAAGTTTTCTTTTGCCTACAAGCTTATGGTAATATTATTCCTGTCATAGTGAGAGATCATCAGGCTCATGTATGTTTTTATCACTGTCTTATTCCCCACAGAAAATTTCCAAAATTCATGTGCATTTTGGCTGAGAGGCATCAAATGGGAGGCAGAAGGGAAGACAGCCATTGCGCAGACAAAGTGTAAAAGGAATCCACCTGAGGTTAGGCCAGAGCCTTTGAAAAAGCCTTGAAGCTCCCTAGGCCTCCACATGCTGAAGTCTGTTCAGGTTTTTCATACCTTAGGGAAAAGGAGAGATCTAGCCCATGGACAGTCTTCATCCAGGTTCCTTGGAAACTCTATTAATTGAAAAGGTTTCCAATCATCTTCTATCCTCAAACGAAGACCACATACTACACGGGAGGAAAAAGATGTTGAGCAACTTCAAATCCAATCTAAAACAAGTAGCAGCAATGGTGGAGAATACAGTGCATCATCTTCTGTTTATGAGTTGCCACCTCCTGGAAAGGTCAAATTAACACCTTTGCCAGTTTTCCCCTCGGAGAAGCCTGTTTGTCAAAGGCGAAGGCCAACATCTGGCTGGTAGTGTTCTTTGCTGCAAGTCAACCTACCTTGCCTGGTTCTTCCAGAGCCACTCAACCAACTGCTGGCAAGTCATCCCAGCCAATCCCTTCCCCTTTGTCAGATTCTAAAAGATCAGCTCGGAGAATACACCTCAAGCAACTCTGAAGAAACCAAGTAGACTGCCTATCGCTCCATCTGAAACATCTAGACCTGCTCCAGTTCAAACATCATTCTCTTCTTGCCAGAGAGACCCTGGTAAAACTGTGACCAAGGGCCAGTCTCCACTGAAGAGTCAAAATCAATTTTTACTGATAGATTTTAGTGTCCAAGGAATTCCCTGGAGAGAGCCAACTATACCAGAACCAGTAATGCCAACACCTATCACTTAGGAGCAGAGGCAGAGTGTGAGGCCTTGAAATGGAAGGGTCAGCGGGAGAGGTATAATGCTTCCAAGAACACTTTGTTGGGGAAAATGTGATTTTTCCCTCAGAGACATCAACATATCTTTCTACTATGGATATATAGGTGATGACTAGGGCTGTTGGTGTCCCTTTAGGGACAAATGTTTCTTCATGGACATTTCCCTATTCATTCTAATATATACTTTACAAATAAAACTAAATATGCAGTAGTTAATATACATTCAATTCTCTGTGTTTTGAATTGATGATTGCTACAACTAATATTTGGTCAGGGTGGGGGTTGATAGCTGCAAGAGAAAAAGGGGAAGTCTGTTCGGAGAGATAGAATGGAGATAAGTCATTTGCTTTGTATGCAGAAGGACAGTTGCTCAAATCCTGGTATCCCATATGGTCCCCTGAGCTTGTCATGAGCGATTTCTGAGTGTAGAACCAAAAGTAACCCATGAGCACTATGGGGCGTGATGCAATACCTCCCTCCCCCGCAAGAAAAGGAAAAAGGTAAGTCTGAGGATACAGAAAGTGGAGAGATAAGATTAGAAGAGAAAGGACTTGAAAGCTAAGAGGAAGGTGTTGGCATCACTAATCATCAGAGAGATGCAAATCAAAACAACTTTGAGGTACCACCTCACACCACAGAGAATGACACACATCACAAAGAACGAGGACAAACAGTGTTGGCGGGGATGTGGAGAGAAAGGAACTCTTATCCACTGCTGGTGGGAATGCCGTGTAGTTCAACCTTTATGGAAAGCGATATGGAGATTCCTCCAGAAAATGGAAATCGAACTCCCATATGATCCAGCTATCCCACTCCTAGGAATATACCCTAGGAACACAAAAATACAATACAAAAACCCCTTCCTTACACCTATATTCATTGCAGCACTATTTACCATAGCAAGACTCTGGAAACAATCTAGATGCCCTTCAACCGACTAATATTAGGCTAAAGACACTGTGGTACATATACACAATGGAATATTATGCAGCTGTCAGAAGAGATGAAGTCATGAAATTTTCCTACACATGGATGCACATGGAATCTCTCATGCTGAGTGAAATAAGTCAGAGAGAGAGAGAAAAACGCAGAATGGTATCACTCATCTATGGGTTTTAAGAAAAATGAAAGACATTCTTGAAATAACAATAATTT
>PVKC010032833.1:0-14138 GCA_004027635.1 Crocidura indochinensis
TTTTTTTTTTTTTTTTTTTTTTTTTTTTTTTTTTTTTTTTTTTTTTTTTTTTTTTTTTTTTTTTTTTTTTTTTTTTGGTTTTTGGGCCATACCCAGTGACGCTCTGGGGTTACTCCTAGCTATGCGCTCAGAAGTCAATCCTGGCTTGGGGGACCATATGGGAAACCGGGGAATCAAACCTCGGTTCATCCTAGGCTAGCGCAGGCAAGGCAGGCACCTTACCTCCAGCGCCACCACCCGGCCCCTGAATCTATTGTTTTCAGAAGTTTTTTGGTAGAGTCTTTAGGGTTTTCTAAATATGGTACCATGTCATCTGCAAACTGAGAGCTTGACTTCTTCCTTTCTTATCTGGATGCCCTTATATCTTTTACTTCCCTAACTCCTATGGCAAGTACTTCTAGTACTATGTTAAATAGAAGTGGTGAGGGGGAGCAGCCTTGTTTTGTACCAGATTTTAGATGAAAGGCTTTTAATTTGTCTCTAATGAGTATAATATTTGCCATTGGCTTATGGCAAATGGCCTTGACTATATTGAGAAAAGTTCCTTCCATTCCCAGCTGGTTGAGAGTTTTTATCATGAATGGGTGTTACCTTATCAAATGCTTTCTCTGTATTTATTTAGATGATCATATGGTTTTTATTTTTCCTTTTGCTGATATGGCATATTACATTGATTGATTCACATATGTTAAACCTTCCTGAGTCTCTGGAATAAAACCTACTTGGTCATACTGTATTAGGCACTGGATCCTATTTACTAGGATTTTGTTGAAGATCTTTGTAACTGTGTTCATCAGGGATATTGATCTGTGGTTTTCCTTTTTGCTGTGTCTCTATTTGGTTTTGGTATCAGGGTGATGTTAGGTTCATATAAACTATTTGGAAGTTTTTCTGATTCTTCAATTTTTTTTTTTTTTTGGTTTTTGGGCCACACCCAGTGACGCTCAGGGGTTACTCCTGGTTATTCGCTCAGAAGTCGCTCCTGGCATGCATGGGGGACCATATGGGGAACGGGGGATCGAACTGAGGTCCATCCTAGGTTAGCACAGGCAAGGCAGGCGCCTTACCTCCAGCGCCACCGCCTGGCCCCTTCAATTTGGAAAAAACAAAAAGTATTGGTATTAGGTCCTCTTGAAAGGTTTAAACAAAATTTTTTTGTGGTTTTTTAGGTCATACCCAGCCGTGCTCAAGGGTTGCTCCTGGCTCCATGCTCAGAAATTGCTCCTGACAGGCACGAGGGATCATATGGGCACCGGGATTCGAACTGATGACCTTTTGCATGAAAGGCAAACGCCTTACCTCCATGCTATCTCCCGGGCCCCAAACAAATTTATTTTTAATAATTTTTATTGTGACCAAAGTGAATTATGAATCTTTCATAGTAATATTTAAGATATATATTAACAATGAATCAGGGCCATCCCCACCACCAGTGTTGTCCTCCCTGCACCCCTGTTCCCAATATGCATCCCATATCTCCCTCCTTTGCCCCCAAGACTGCTAGTGTAACTGGTCCCCTGTGTATACCTTATTATAGATTGGGTACCAATTCTGTTGTCGTTGACTTTGGGTTTGGTATTTAAATTTGATTATTTTTTATTGCCACTCAATGTTCAGATAACTATTTAATCCTGATACCATCCATTTTACCCCCTCAATTTATGAGGCAGAACAAGATGATTCAAGTTATGTGGTTATGTTGGAAAAAAAGAAAAGAAAAGAAACTGGAAGGAGTCTGTCTAGAGGTTATAAATATCAATTTAAAAGAAGAGAAACATAACAAACAAAAAACAAAACCAGCAACTACAAAAAAAAAGCACAACAGCAACAAAAATACAACCAAATAATAACTACGAGAACAAAAACAAAAAAAGAAAGAGGGGTTGGTGTGGCAAAGGTTTGTGTTTTTGGTTTGGGGGTGTTTTTGTTTTTGTTTTAGCATAGGAACAGTAAGTATTGGGGAAATTAGAAAGGGAATTCCCTTGGCCTAAGAGATACAGGGTTTCTCTGCTCTTGAAGCATACTGTCATGGGAACAACTACAGACTTCATAAACACTCATTTTCACACCCCAAAGTCTTTTTATGGTTCCAGGAAACTTTTGGCTCAGTTGTGGATGATAAAATCAAGCTTCTGTAGCTAGAGATCTTGTTATTTGCACAGGTCATAGGACGACGCCTAGGATAGAGTCATTCTTTATGGTTCCAGAATTTCTGCTCAGTCTCAGGATTTAAATACATTTATTAGTGATCCATCCTGGGCTTTTGTTTTTGGAAAACATTTTGATTACCATTTTAGTTTTCCCAATAGTGATAGGTCTGTTTAGATATGCTAGATCATCCTGGTTCAAACATGGAAGATTAGAAGAGTCAAAGAATTTATTCATTTCTTCCAGGTACTCTTGTTTTGTGGCATAGTATTTCTCAAAGTCACCTCTAATTACCCTTTGAATGTCTGTAGTATCAGTAGTGACCTCCACTTTTCATTTCTAATCTGGTTTATTAAGTCCCTCTTTCTCCCTTCCTTAGTGAGTTTTGCTAGTGGTTTTTCAATCTTATTTATTTTTTCAAAGAATCAACTTTTGCTTTTGTTGATCTTTTAAATTATTTTTTGGGTTTCCACTCCATTAATTTCTGCTCTAAGCTTTGTTATTTCCTTCTGCCTACATATTTTTGATTCATTTTATAAATCAAACTTTATGCTGAGTTGGAGGTGCCCCTGCTGAGTTCATGGATCTTGAAGGGGGCTGAGCACAACCACCTGAGTTTGCTGAAGAATTCAGGAGGGCCACCTTGGAAGAGCATGTGACACTCAGCCTGCAAGAAGGAACAGAGCAAGGAGTCCATGGCAGGCTCCCTGTTTGAGCAGTGGGAAGGAGGGCCCAAGGGCCCTTACCAAGGGAGGAAGGTGAGGGGCTAGGAGACAGGGTTCCCAATGCATCTTGAGCAGCAGTGTTGGAGGGGCAGATCCCAGAGGGTCCTAAGGGAGCTCCCATACATCTGTAATGAGGAGGAAGAGAATGGCAAGAACAGGATTGAGGACAGTGGGCAGAATGGAATGAGGGGGCAGTGGCCACTTCAGGGCCCACTACCTGTACCTGCAGGAAGACTACAAGATATTATCATTTGGGAACAACCTGTGTGTGCACCCCCTGCCCAGAAGGCTCCCCAGCTCTGAACAGCTCAAGGGGCACGTGAAGATGCATGTAGAGTATATTTTATGTATTGTATTTATTTTGTATTAAAAAATAATAAAGTTTGAAGGGGAGGCCAAAGGAGATGGTTGGACAGTGACAGTTGGAAAGTGACAGTTGGAAAGTGACAGTTGGAAAGTGACAGTTGGAGAGAAAGTATAAAAGGGGAGAAGAGACAGCCAGACCAGACCGGACTGGGAATAGAAGAAGAGGGAAGAAGAAAAGGGGGAGGAAGGAAAAGGGAGGTTTGGGAGGACTGGGAGAAAGAGGGAAAAAGAAGAGGGAAAAAGGACTGAGAGGTCTGGGAGGACTGGGAGGAGAAGGACTGGGAGAAAGAGAGGGAAGAAGGGGCAGACTGTCAGGAAAAGAGATTAGGAGAGTCAGGGAGACATACAGAGAAGAAGAAGAGCTGAGAGAGAAAGAAAGACGAAACATAGAGAATAAAGAGAAGCAAGACAGAAAGAGAGAGATTAAGGGAGAAGAAGAGAGAGTGTGCAAAGACAGGGACAGAAGTCAAAAGATTAAGAAAGAAGAACAGAGACAAGGAAAGAAGAGAAGACAGAGCCAGGGAGACAGAGAGAGAGACAGAGACGGACAGAGAGGAGAGAGAGATCGAATCAGGGAGAATTAAACTCTTTTGGCCAAACCTTTTGTCCCCCCCAAACCTCTGTGTGTGAGTCATTTCTTGCGGACGGTTTTTGCTAAGGCCTCCCCCACGGCTCATGGCTGGATACCTCAGCCGCGCGTTTAGCAACTTTGTTTCCCAACGCGCGGTTAGATACTTCTTAACCCAATGCACACATAGGATAAACTGTTCATCAAAGTGGACGGGGCCAACAGACAGGCAACTGTAGCCTGTGGAAGTTGTGCACAGTCAGCTCTGGGCACCGATGGAGAGACCGGGGACTATAACAGTACAGTGCAGCCTACATGGCTGAGGACTCCTCCTAGTCAAGGAATGTAAGCATGGGACATAGAAAACATCACACTACAGCCACAACTATGGAGAAACAACTAAGGGCCCCATCAGCTTAGAGATTAGAGATGGTAATTCTAATAACCCAAAAAATATTATCTACCTATTTACCCTATCAGATAAGGACTTTGGAGAAGAAATATGGAACATGTCGAAGAAAGCATGGAATGAGCAGAACATGCCACAAGTAAGAATCAAGAGGACCTGAGAGTAGAAATAAAAAACTTCAAACTGAAATAACAGTTGGTAGGCAAACACTTGGTAGGCAAAATGAAAACTTCACTAGAAAGCATCTCTGACAGAATAATAGTGGCAGAAGACAGAATCAGTGAGCTGAAAGATGAGGACATTACAACTCCATTCAACAGAATAGGCTAAAGAAAAAACAAATGATCAGATAATGGGAAGAGTCCTCAAATAATGTGAACAGATGAAAATAGAAATCTTTGATAAACTCAACAGAAACAACATAAGAATCATAGGAATCCCAGAGACACAGGAAGAAAACCCCCAAGAAGTTTCAATAATCAAACACATCACTTCAGGGAAACTCTCAGAGCTAAAGAATGCATGCAACTAAATTCTACATGTATGAAGAGTACCAGCCAAAAGAAATCCAAAGTAAAACACCCCAAGACACATTATAGCCACAATGAAGAACCCCATAGATAGGGATAAAAGCAGAAAGATAAAAAGGAAAATTCAAAGGAGCATCATTAAGATTTAACACAGACTTCTCACAAGAAACCCTCAAGGCCCAAAGGCAGTGGTGGAATATAGTGACAAAACTCAACAAAATGAATGCATCCCCAAAAATACTTCACCCAGCCAGACTTACATTCAGGTTTGAAGGACAAATACTAATCTTCATGGATAAACAGCAGCTTAGAAACTTTGCAGACTCAAAATCAGCCTTAAAGGGTGAACTGAAAGGTCTACTTTAAGACAAGACAGACCACAAGACATAAAAAACTCTTACCAAAAGATGACACTAAGTCCCAAGGCAAACATTTCTTTCAACATCAATGAAATAAATGCCACTGTTAAGACACAGAGAGTGATTAAATGAATCAAAAAGCTGAATCCAACAGCTTTTATTTTTTTTTTATTTATCCTGAATAGCCTGGATAAACACAGGCTCAAGCTCAAAGGAGTACAATCATTCAAGAAAACCACTCCCTTAAAAAGGCTAGAGTGACCATACTAATTTCAGATGGCACAGACTTTAGACTTAAAAAAAGCTAAAAGGAACAAGGATAGACATTCCTAATAACAAAGGGATATATACAAGAAGAAATATATACAGAAATATATACTTTATATATTATCTTCTGTATATATTTCTTTATATATATAAAGATATATACAAGAATAAATCACACTTTTAAACATATACGTACCAAGTGAGCGACTACCAAAATATATAGTTTTAAAAAACTGCTGAAAAACTTGAATGAAGATATCAATAACAACACAATAATAATGGGAGACTTCAATACTGCCTTATCGCCTCTTGATAGGTCAACCAGGCTGAAACCTAACAAGAATATACTTGCTCTGAAATGGAAAAAATTGGCCTAATAGATATATATAGGGTTCTCCACCCTCATAAAATTGGGTACACATTCTTCTCCAATACACAGGGTTCATTCTCCAAAAGAGACCACATGCCAGCCTAAAAACATACCTACATAAAATTAAAACAATAGAAATTGTAAAAACTATCTTCTCAGACTATTGTGCATGGAAATTAAAAATGAATAACAAGGGGCCCGGAGTGATAACATGGAGGTAAGGCGTTTGCCTTTCATGCAGAAGGTCGGTGGTTCGAATCCCAGCATCCCATATGGTCCCCTGAGCCTTCCAGGAGCGACTTCTGAGCAGAGAGCCAGGGGTAACCCCTGAGCGCTGCTGGGTGTGACCCAAAAACAAAAAAAAAGTGAATAGTAAGCAGATACAAAAAAATGTAACACCTGAAATTAAACAGCTCACTACTGAACAACCAGTGTGTCAGACGAAATTAAAGAGAAAATCAAAAGATTCCATTCAAACAAACAAGAACAAAAACACAAAATATCAGAATCAGTGGGACACAAAAGCCCTACTAAGAGGAAAACGTATGGATTTGCAAGCATCCATTAAGACAGAAGAAGAGGGGGGCCGGAGAGATAGCATGGAGGTAAGGCATTTGCCTTTCATGCAGAAGGTCTGTGGTTCGAGTTCCAGCATCCCATATGGTCCCCTGAGCCTGCCAGGAGCGATTTCTGAGCATAGAGCCTGGAGTAACCCCTGAGCGCTGCCGGGTGTGACACCCCCCACCAAAAATAAAAAATAAATAAAATAAAATAAAAAGAAAGAAGAAGAGGCCTACATATATAACTTAATGTCACAGTTTACAAAATTGGAAAGTGAACAACAAAATGAACCAAAAAGGAAGACAGAAGGAAATAAAGCTTTGAGTAGAAATTAATGAATGAGAAATCCAAAAACAATAATCAAAAATTAATGAAAGCAAGAATTGGTTCTTTAAAAAAAAATGAACAATTGACTAAACCACTAGCAAACTCACAAAGAAAGGAAGAGAGAAAAACTTAATAATCTGAATCAGAAATTAAAATGGGCAGATTACTACATACACTACAGAAAATCAAAGGGTAATGCAGACTACTTTAAGGAATTCATTACCACAAAACATGAGAACCTGGAAGAAATGGATTCTTGGACTCTTATAACCTCCCAATGTTGAATCATGACAAACTTAATAGACCCATAACTATTGAAGAAATTAAAATGGTAATCAAAAGTCTTCTCAAAAACAAAACTCGGGCTCACATGGATTCACTACCAAATTCTTACAAACCTTCCAAGAGGAACTACTGCCTATGCTTTTCAGGCTTTTCCAGAAAATCGTAAAAGCAAAAACACATCCAAATATTTTTATGAAGCTAACATCACCTTGATACCAAAATCAGACAGAGACACTGTAGAAAAGAAAACCACAGACCAATATCCCTAATGAACATGGATACAAAGATCTTCAACAAAATCCTAGCAAACAGGATCCAATTCCTCATCAAGAAAGTCATACACCATGATCAAGTAGGATTCATGCCAGAGTTGCAAGGATGGTTCAACATATGCAAGTCAATCAACATAATACATCACATCAACAAAAGGAAAAAATGAAAAACCACATGATCATATCAATAGATGCAGAGAAAGCATATGATAAGATTCATGATCAAAACTCTCAAGATGTGAATGGAAGGAACTTTTCTCAATATAGTCAATGCCGTTTATCACAAGTCATGTAAAATTTTATGCTCAATGAGGAATAACTGAAAGCCTCTCCCCTAATATGTGGCGCAAGGCAAGGCTGCCTACCCTCTCCATCCTATTCAATATAGTACTGTAAGTACTTGCAATAGCAATTAGGCAAGAAAAAGATATCAAGGGCATCAAGATAGGAAAGGAAAAAGTCAAGCTCTTACTGTTTGCAGATGACATGATACTATACTTAGAAAATCCTAAATAAAATCAATCAATCAAAATAAATCCTAACAAAAACCTTCTAGAAACAATACATTCATATAGCAAATGGCAGGCTATAAAATTAATCCACAAAAATCAATGATCTTCTTATACACAAATAATGATAGAGAATAAATAGACATTAAAAAATAATTCCTGGGGCCAGAGAGATAGCATGGAGGTAAAGTGTTTGTCTTGCATGTGGAAGGTTAGTGGTTCGAATCCTGGCATCCCACATGGTCCCCTGAACCTGTCAGGAGTGACTTCTGAGCATGGGGCCAGGAGTAACAGCCGAGTGCGACCGGGTGTGACCCAAAAAACAAAAACAAAAACAAATCCCATTCACAATAACACCACAGAAATTCAAATATCTTGGAGTCAAACTTTACTAAAGAAATCAAGGACCTGTTATAAAGAAAACTACAAAACCCTCCTTCAAGAAATAAAAGATGACACAGAAAATGGATTGGAAAGATTAACATCATTAATATGGCAATACTCTCCAAAAACATTGTTCAGATTTTATGCAATTCCTCTAAGGATACCCATGACATTTTTCAAAGAATTAGATAAAAATACTTCTGAAATTTATCTGGAAAAATATATGACCAAGAAAAGCTAAAGCAACCCAAGGAAAAAGAAGATAAGTGACATCCCTTTCCCCAACTTTAAATTGTACTACAGAGCAATAATCATTAAAACAGTGTAGTATTGGAATAAAGACAGACCCTTAGACCAATGGAAAAGACTTGAATATTCAGAGAATGACCCTACAATCAATTAACAGTTGATAGAGGGGCAAGAAATTTAAAATGGAGCAAGGAAAGCATCTGCAACAAGTGATGTTGGGACAACTGTTTGCCACATGCTAAAAAACAAACTCAGATATCTAACACTGTGCACAAAGATCAATTACAAATGGATTAAAGACCTTGATATCGGGGCCCGGGAGATAGCATGGAGGTAAGGCATTTGCCTTTCATGCAAAAGGTCATCGGTTCAAATCCCGGTGCCCCATATGGTCCCGCGTGCCTGCCAGGAGCAATTTCTGAGCATGGAGCCAGGAGTAACCCCTGAACACTGCTGCCGGGTGTGACCCAAAAACCAAAAAAAAAAAAAAGACCTTGATATCAAACCTGAAACTGTAAGGCATTTAGAAGAAAATGTAGACAAAACACTTTGTGACATAAAAACTAAAGGCATCTTCAAGGGAGAAATATCACTGTCCAAACAATTGGCAGCAGAGATAAACAAATAGAATTACATTAAACTGAGAAGCTTCTGCAATTCAAATGAAATAGTGTTTAGGGTACAAAGGTCCCTCACAGAATGGGAGAAACTATTCACACAACGCCAATCCGATAAGGGGCTAATATCTAAAATATACAAGGTACTGACAGAATTTAACAAGGTAAGAAAATCTAACCCCATCAAACAATGGAAAGAAGAAATGAACAGACATTTCCGTAAAGAAGAAATACAGATGTCCAAAAGGCACATGAAAAAAGGCTCCACATCACTAATCATCAGGGAGATGCAAAACAAAACAACAATGAGATATCATCTCATATAACAGAGACTGGCACACATCACAAAGAATAAGAACAACCACTGCTGGCAGGGATGTGAGGAGAAAGGAACTCTCAGCCTTTTTGGAAAACAATATGCAAATTCCTAAAAAAAAAAAAAAAACTGAAAGTTGAACTCCCATATGATCCAGCAATAGCACTCCTAAGGATATATCCTAGAACCACAAAAATACAATACAATAATGCCCTCTGCACTCCTATGTTCATAGCAGCACTATTTACAATATCCAGCCTCTAGAAACAACCCAGATGCCTAACAACATATGAGTATCTAAAGAAGCCATGTAACTTTCATACAATGGAATACTATGCAGCTGTTAGAAGAAATGAAGTCACTAAATTTGCTTATACATGAATAGATTTGGAGACTATTATATTGAGTGGAATAAGTCAAAGGGAGATAAATAAGCACTGAATTTTCTAACTCATCTGTGGAATTTAAGAAAAATAAAACAGTATAATAACACCCAAACACAATAGAGATAAGGGCTATAAGGACCAGGCCATAATAACAAGCTTATCACAGAGTGGTAAGTATGGTTAGAGAAATAACTAGACTAACAGCTACTATGGCAATGATAGTGTGTATATGCAAGACAGTGTGTATACATAGTGTGTATCTTCAAGACAGGCAGAGGGTGGGGAGAGGTAGGAAATAGGGAGGGGGCAATGGTGGTAGGAATATTGCACTGGTAAATGGGATTATGCATACCCAGGCTCGATCCCCAGAATCCTGGTTTACCGAGCCTGCCAGGAAGATTTCTGAGCACTGCATAATAATATAATTAATTAAATTTATGTCATTTTCCCATAATCCTGATCTTCTGAGTTTTCTTTCTTTAAAGTCTAGACCCCAGAAACAAGAAAATATGCTATATTCTTGATCTTTGTGTTTCACAGAGGCTTTCTGATGACACAGACTTGAATTTCATGACTGAGGGAGGAAAAAGCCAACTTGGAAATGGAAGCCAGCTTAATACTGTTGGCCTTGCCTTGGTTTTGCTAAAAGATACAGCACCCAGCATCCATAGGCAGGCAATATTGTCCTATTAATATAAAGTTAACAGAATATCAATATCGGTAAAAATTACCATAAAATCATAGTGGGTTTATGCAATCATGTCTAAATATAGTCAAAATAGGAACCCTGTCCAAGCCACAAAAAGATCCAACATCCCTTTCCCCCAGCAAATATAAGTGACAGCAATGTTTTATCAGTTATAGCTTTAGCTGCTATCTAGATTGCTTCTAGATAAATGAGATTCCCAATCTCACGAGTCATGGATGTAGCTAAGCAGCAAAGTATGTTGCTTTACAGCATGCACCTTGTATACAGGAACCCTAATCCTTGTTGGCATTTTAAAAAAATTGTAAAAAGCTCAATCATATAATTACCCTACATAGTGACAGCATCCAACTTAGATCCAAACCAACCCTATTTCCTTAAACCCTTTCAAAATCTTTTGCTACAAGTCCAAATTCTTTAAGTCCTTTCTAACACTTTTCTTCACTGTAATAAACCAGATTTGTTCAACTGCAGGTATGTTCATGATGATCTTAGTTAAAGGACACTGAAATTCTGAAGATATGAAGGACATAAATAAAAAAGTTTGAGAGAATGTGTCAAAGAATTTTCAACCCTCACCAGAGTAGACTGCATAATATTCCATAATCTGACAACTTAGGCCTAGAGGGGAGAAGATAAAAGGAAATGCACTGTGCTTATGCTAATGAAAAGTAAGTATACTCTTCAGGGATAGGGAACATCAAAAATAATTATTAAAGTCACTAAAGCAGAAGACATTTGGACTTTGGTGGGCCTCTGAAAAGAGTATCAATCCTATATACCCTCCATCTCCCCCTATACACCTCCACCAACCCAAATATACGATGTCTTTAAAGGCAGGGACCATTGCAGAGTTTCCAGACAAATTTGGGGATATGTAAAGTAAGGGGATCTTAAGTTCAGTTCTGAGATAGAACTCAGGACTTGATAAAACATCCCAATATAAAGCATCAAAGCTCTCCATTTAGTGGGTTTTATGGAGGTTTCATTATTGGTCATTGGTGATTGAATTCAATCCCACACATGATAGTTGTATAGAGAGGGAGCACTAAAATTCTAAAAATTCCAAGTTTCTGATCAAATGGTTGATTTTTCTGGTGACCATTCCACACCCAAAACTATCTAAAGACCCTTCAAGGACTACCTCAGTATAAACTCTGGTTTAGTTGAAAGGAGTGTATTGTGACTCAGAAAAGATATGCCTATCATCAGACACAGAAAATCACAAGCATTTTAGAACAAGGTCAAAAAACAAATAGATGTTGTTTATTTTAACAATAATAGCACAATGAACAGAATAGCCTATAGCCTAAAGACAATAGAGTAAATTTTTTAGAAAGGGGCAAGAAATATTTTTTTTTTTTGGTTTTTGGGTCACACCCAGCAGTGCTCAGGGGTTACTCCTGGCTCCATGCTCAGAAATTGCTCCTGGCTGGCACGGGGGACCATATGGGGCACCGGGATTTGAACCAATGACCTTTTGCGTGAAAGGCAAACGCCTTACCTCCATTCTATCTTCCGGGCCCCGCAAGAAATATTTTTAAAGCTTCATATTTGGTATAAAGAAATTCAGCTGCCATCTTTATAGAACAGATGAGAATAAAAAATTCGGCAGATATCAGGATTGAGATAACATAAGAATATACACATTTCAATATCTTGTCATGAAAAGAGAAAGGAATTGACATCCTGGACTAAGATGACTTACAGTGGTTGAAATTATATGTGGTTAGAATAAATACTTGTGACTAAAATAAAACTTCAAATTAATAATTAAATTTTGTTTTGGATAAATCTTACATTTGTCCTTAATTTCTGGCACGTTGGTTTCTTATTTGATCTTGGATCAACCCACAATTTTTATCCCCTGTAGGCTATTTTGAATCCAAGTCCATAATGTACATAATGCCTCTAGTCTCCATCACCTATGCTAAATTCCTGGAACATTGAATTTATTACAAGTTATTAAATAACAAGTTATTTGTCATAGACTCATGTCTATCATAGTGCAAGTTTAACAGTTGTCCTGAATAATAACTATACATCCTCTGGAAAATTGTTTAATTACTAGCAAAGACCATTTTCTCACCTTAAAATCTGAGATTCTTCTGGCAAAAATCAAGCTCTTCTTTCACATTAATTATATGAAAGACTAGTATTACATTAGTAATCAATGTTAATTGTAGAATATTTTAAAGTAAATGTTTTTCTGTTTTATAGCTAAATAATGATCAGAACTAGGTTAACTAGATGCAACTACTTCTTTAATCCAAAGGATTCAGAGTAGTCCTTAGGGAACCTAATTTAATGACTAGATAAGGCAAATTTATAATTAGCATATCAACTTCTTATATGGAATTAAGTCTTTCCAAAGTGCTTAAAGGTGCTTGAAACAGTTTATCTTAAGTAGACCAACTGTTCCCAAACTTGGTTCATCATCAGAATCATAAGTGGAACTTTTTAATTACAGAGATCCCTGGGTCCACCACAGCGATTCTGATTCTCAGGGTTCTGGTGCGCTCTGAAATCTACATATTTAAAAAGGCTTTCCAGAAAATTTCAGTGATGAGTCTGGTATGATAATCACTGCTTTAGAAAACAATTAACTAGACAATGAAAATTCCAATCTATTTAAATTCTGAAAAATTCTTTAAAATGATGTTTTACTTTTTAAATAAACGTATTGTTAATGCTATGCTATTAGTAGTACTCCAGAACCACCTAGAGAATTCTAGTTCACTTTTCAAGGTCATTACTACATGACTATCCACCAGATTGGGACTACTCCAATTTGCCCCTCCTTGGAAGAACAAAATATTTGAGAGCACCACTCCTACCTTCAAATCCCAAAACCATCACTTTCTATGAAGTACTTTCTTATTATAATATCTTTATTTAAGTACCATGATTACAAACGTTAAGTTTCAGTCATAAAAGGTACACCCCCCAATGCAACCTTCCCACCATCAATGGTCCCTTCTTCCTCCTCCCCCACCCCCTGGCTATCTTTAAGACAGGCATTTTACTTCTCACTCAATACTACTGTCATTTTTGTTGGTGTTTATTTCCTAACTGCACTTCCCAATCTTTGTGGTAAGCTTCTATGTGGTACTTTCTACTACAATTGAATCTGGCTAAATTTCAGTTTCCCCCCCTATGTCATGATACTAATAATTTCAACTGCAAGTTTGTTATAATGCCTAATTTCTATCAAGTTTAACTTCTGCACCTTTTCCTAGAATCTTCTCTTAACGAAAGTTCTTGTCTAGTTATAAATTTTTACCAAATAATGCACAAAATTCAACTCTAGCCTAATAGATACACATCCTACAAATACAATAGTTTCAGTTTGCATCACATTGAAATGTAATTAAAGTATTATTTTCTTTAGCCTCTTCCTAAGAAAAAGATGCCTTCCTACAAGCAGGACAAATATGGGTTAACACATGGTCTAATGTGTGTGCATCTGTCCCATACATTTTCTCTAGAAGTCTGTGTACTATTGAACAACCCCACAGGTTTGTTTTAAGATCTCTTATCATTTCTTACATTTCAAGTTCTTTTGTTATGACACTTCAGCAACAACAGTAGATCTCAATCCATTGAAATACTGCAAGCAACATATTTCCCAAGCATTCTAGGTTAGATGTTCCCTGACATTTTACTTTACCTATAGATTTTTGCTCTGTATTTATACATGTGTGTGTTAATAAAGAAAGGAGGGAGAGAGAGGGGAGAGAGTATTTCCATATACTTGAATCATCATCTGAATTTCTCATTTATT
>PVKC010032834.1:0-14128 GCA_004027635.1 Crocidura indochinensis
TGCTATCCTTGGACGGACCACGGTTCGATCCCCCGTGCCCCATATGGTCCCCCAGGCCAGGCGCGACTTCTGAGCGCATAGCCAGGAGTAACCCCTGAGCGTCACTGGGTGTGGCCCAAAAACCAAAAAAAAAAAAAAACAAAACAAAACAAAACAAAAAAACATTCACTTATCCTTTCTTTCCTTGCTCACCCCACCCCATTGTTCCCATGAGCTATAACTGATGTTTCTAGGAGTTCTGTAACTGTAGGCTGTACCCAATAGAACACCACCTCCTAGGAAAAATTATATTTGTGGGAACACTTACTGTATACAGGGGCAATTTCAAACATTTTTGTGAATAACTGAAGTCATGCTTCTCCATAATCCCAGAAAAGAGCATTTTATCCCATTTTACAAGCTGGAAAACTGAGGCACAGAGAAATTAAGTACCTGGCCCACAGTCAAGTGATAAGAGAGTTGATTGAAGATGAAAACTGGGTTCAGGCTGGGCCAAGGCCAGTAAAAAGTCAAATTTTACTTTTTATATAATTGTGATATTTACTAATTATAGACTATGCGTACTGATCTTAATTCTAAAATTTGCATTGTAATAAATGTTACTTACCTCGATTTTTGAATATTTTGGCATCACTGTAAACTTTGTAATTTGCAATATTCAAATTTAAATTACAGGCACGCCTAAAATGTTGTGTCCTTACTTGTTCCATCTTTGTCTGGGCTCAGGCCTCATCTTCAAGGCAGTGTAAAGTGAAGGGAATAAATCCTGCCTCCAAGCATCTGGGATTGCTCCACCTGTTTCATACTTTCATTTGCATAAGTTGAGCCACTTAATCATTTGTGTTTATTTATAAGTATATTGGGGACAATATATCACATGATAGACCAGATTAAAACAGTGCCTGCATTAAATAAATGCTACTTTATTCATTTTGTTATTGATTGTGGAACTGGAGGAGAACAGATTTGGTTCTTTCTTGCTGAAGAAGGACCCAGAAACAGGAAAGATCATATTTGCTCAGAGCATTTCACAACATCTCAGAGTATGAGGGAGGACTTGGATGTGATATGAACCTTTAATACACACTGAGTCATTTTCTCCCTCATAGGTAGTCCATGAAATCTGCACTGACACTTATCCCCAGCTTCACTTCCTTGCCCTCCAGGGACTAAACTACAGCAGACACACTTCTGCTATGCCAGAGGTAGGTCTTCTCTGGAAATTATTCTATCATCTTGAATCCAAAGGGATTCATGGGGATTCATTATTATTCATCTTCCTCACTTGTACCTCTTAGTGGATAAGGCATAGATGGTGGTGGTGAGATTAGGATTAGGAGAGAAAAAGAGTGACAGATATCAGACAAGTTCTTACCACTAGCTGTCAGTGTCCTTGCTTATATCTTTCAGTGCCTTTCATCTTTATCACATAGTATATGCCTGTTGCATATGCCATGTGTACATTCCATGTTTTTTATCTGTAGGAGTTGCTACAAGTAGAAGACAGGCTGGGAAATGTGACGAGAGGAGCTGTACAGAATACCATTGAGAGATTTACCTTCCCACACAAGTACAAAGTGAGTATGCCAGCAAGTCAGCTGTACTATTGAGAGAAGAGGGGTGCAAATTGTTTAGGAAAATTTATCTGGATGTCTTCATGGGAGTACAGTCCCAAATCTAAAAGACTGCTCTGGTTTGGTACTCTGAAATGACTTATGAGTGCATATATTAGGCAGTTATAAATAAAAGTATCTGAATGAGGTAAACAAAAAATCACCTTTAGTTATGGCTATTATTTGTCTTTGGAAATAGTTCTAAACCCAATCTCACATTTGGATAAGTATGTAACTAAGGCTTCATAGCAGTGGATTCTAATAGCAGCAGATGGCCTGGGGAGCTTTTAAAGCCACACTCTGTCACAGGCTCAAGACTAAGCAGAGAGGGGCAGAATCTCGAGAGTACTTGCTCAGAAAATAATTTAAAAAAAATTTAAATTAAGTCTCAGAATGAAAACCGGCAAGAGAGATAACCGGCAAAAAGTCAGGTCCTCTGCCATCAGGCCAGAGAATTCTGACTCCTGCTGAGTGTTTATCAACTGTGAGAGACTGTGAGTGTCACCTATGTGTGTTTTTCTACTGTACTGAGTCCTAAACCTCTCCTGAGTGAGCCGAGAATGGCCCAGCAAAATCGCTCTCCAAGAGGCTTCAGCAGAGCATGGCATCTCTGCTTCACTTCACGGCCGTGAACTCTTTCTAATGAATGAACCCCACCACAACATGCAGAAAAAATGACACTACAAGTGTGACAATGGGGGAAACCTTGCAGGCAAACACCATGCACAGAGAATGAAGATGATAGATCTGATGAAACAAAAAATACAAACCATCTGATTAACCTTTCAGATAAGGAGTTTAGAATAGAAATATGAAGGATCCTCATGGAAATCAAAGAAAATATATTTCTAGCTAAACAGAACACAAAGAGAAATCAGAAAACTCCAAACTGAAATAACAGATCTGAAAAACACGGTACCTGAACAGAAAAACTCAATGATTGGCCTCTCCAGCAAGGTAACAATAGCTGAGAACAGAATCCGTGAACTGGAAGATCAAATGCAGAACAACTTCATATAACAGAAGAGACTGGAAAAGAACCTTAAGGCAAATGATCATACAATGGAAAAAGTACTCAAAGAATGTGAACAGATGAAAATATAAGTCTTTGGTAAATTCAACAGAAACAACATAAGAATCATTGGAGTCCCAGAGGCCCAGGAAGGCTTCCACAGGAAGAATCAACAGTCAAAGACATCATAACAGAGGAACTCTCAGAGCTAAAGAATGCCTGCAATCAAATCCTGCATGCCCAAAGAATACCAGTTAAAAAAGAGACCCAAAGAAAAACACCCCAAGATACGTACTAGTCACAACAACGAATCCTACAGATAGAGATAGAATACTGAAAGTAGCAAGGTCAAAAAGGGAAATTACATTCAAAGGAGCATCCATAAGATTTACAGCAGACATGTCACAAGAAACTCTCAAGGCCAGAAGACAGTGGTGGGATATTGTAACAAGACTTAACGAAATGGAGGCTTCACCTAGAATACTGCACTCAGCCTGAATCACATTCATATTTTAAGGAAAGATACATAGGTTCACAGAAAAACAAATCAAAAACATCACAGATGCAAAAACAGTCTTAAAGAAAAAACTGAAAGGTCTACTTTAAGACACGAGAAACCAACAAACACACCAAACTTATACACAAAGATGACATTAAATCCTATAACAATCATCTCCCTCAATATCAATGAACTAAATGCCCAATTAAGAGACAGAGTGGCAAAATGGAACAAAAAGATGAACCCAACTTTCTGCTGCCTACAAGAAACAAACCTGAATAGTCAGAACAAGCATATACTCAAAGTCAAAGGCTGGAGGAAAATCATCTAAGCAAACAGCACCCTTAAAAAAGCTGGGGTGGCCATATTAATATCTGATAATAGCAACTTTAGACTCAGAAAAGTTTTAAGGGACAAAGATGGACACTTTGTCCTAATCAAGGGATACGTACAACAGGAAGAAATCATACTACAAAACATATACGCACCCAATGAGAGGCCAGCAAATTATCTAATACAATTATTGACAAACTTGAAAAAAGGCATCAATAATAACAAAATAATTGTGGGAGACCTCAACACGGCCCTGTCAACACTTGATAGATCAACCAGACTGAAACCCAACAAAAATATACTAGCCCTGAAAAGATATATATATATATATATATATATACATATATATATATATATGTATGTATACTCCATTCCCAGAAACTTGGATATACATTCTTTTCCAATGTACATGGGTCATTCTCCAGGATAGACCACATGCTGGCACATAAAACATACCTCCATAAAATCAAGAGGATATAAATTTTGCAGGCTACCATTGCTGATCAATAGGCCCTGAATTTAGATATGAACTACAAAGGCACACTTAAGAACTTTAACAACTGTAAATTAAACAACCTGCTACTGAACAACCAGTGGATCTGAGATGAAATTAAAAAGGATATCAAAATTTTCCTGGAAATAAATGACAATGAAGACACAAACTCAGAGTCTATGGGACACTGCAAAAGCAATCATGAGAAGAAAATTTATAGCTTTGAAGCACACATCAGGAAAGATGAAGGGTTATACCCGAACAGCTTAATGACACAGCTTATAAAATTAGAAAATGATCAACAAAAGGAACCAAAAATAGAGACACAGAAGGAAATAACAAAGTTGAGAGCAGAAATCAATGAAATGGAAACCCAAAAAACAATCTGAAAAAGAATATGGGAGGCATTACTTTCCCCAACTTTAAACTGTATTACAAAGCCATAATTATCAAAACAGCATGGTATTGGAATAAAGACAGACCCTCAGATCAGTATAATAGGCTTGAGCACTCAGAGAATGTTCCCTAAACATACAATCACCTAATTTTTGACAAAGGAGCAAGAAATCCTAAATGGAACAAGTAAAGCCTCTTCAACAAGTGGTGTTGGCACAACTGGCTAGCCACTTGTAAAAAATTGAACTTAAACCCCCACCTAACATCATATAAGAAGGTAAAATCCAAATGTATTAAAGACCTTGATATCATACCAGATACCATAAGGTATATAAAAGAACACGTAGGTAAAACATTCCATGACATTGAGAGTAAAGGCATCTTAAAGAAGGAAACTTCATTCTCCAAACAAGTGAAAGCAGAGATTAACGGATGGGAATATATTAAGCTGAGAAGCTTCTGCATCTCAAAGGAAATAGTGCCCAGGATACAAGAGTCACCCAATGAGTGGGAGAAACTATTCACCCAATACCCAACAGATAAAAGACTAATATCCAAAATATACAAGGCACTGACAGAACTTTACAAGAAAAAAAATCTAATCCCATCAAAAATGGGGAGAAGAAATGGACAGACAATTTGACAAAAAGAAATACAAATGGGCAAAAGGCACATGAAAAATGCTCCACATCACTAATCATCAGGGACATGCAAATCAAAGCAACTATGATATACCACCTTATACCACAGAGATTGGCACACACAACAAAGAATGAGTGTTGCCGGTGATGTGGAGAGAAAGAACTCTTACCACTGCTGGTGGGAATGCTGTCTAATCCAACCTTTATGGAAAACGATATGGAGATTCCTCCAAAGACTGGAAATTGAGCTCTCATATGATCCAGCTATCCCACTCATAGGAATATACCCTAGGAACACAAAAATACATACAAAAATCCCTTCCTTACACCTATATTCATTGCAACACTATTTACCATAGCAAGACTCTGGAAATAACCAAGATACCCTTCAACAGATGAATGGCTAAAGAAACTGTGGTACATATAAACAATGGAATATTATGCAGCCTTCAGGAAAGATGAAGCTTTCCTATACATGATGTACATGTAATCTATTATTCTGAGTGTAATAAGTCAGAGGAGAGAGAAAACCGCAGAATAGTCTCAGTCATCTATGGGTTTTAAGAAAAATGAAAGACATTCTTGCAATAATTCTCAGAGACAAAAGATAGGAGGGCTGGAAGTTCCAGCTTACTTCATGAAGTCACCACAAAGAGTGATGAGTGTAGTTAGAGAAATAACCAACAATGAGAATGAATGAGGGAATTAGAAAGCCTGTCTAGAGTACATGAGGGGGTGGGGTGTGGAGGAGGGAGATTTGGGACATTGGTGATGGGGAATTTTGCACTGGTGAAGGGAGGTGTTCTTTACATGACTGAAACTCAACCATAATCATGTTTGTAATCAAGGTGTTTAAATAAAAATATTAAAATTTTAAATTAGAAAATATTGGAAGCATCCATAACATTTTTCAATAATTGAATGCTTAACATTTTAGGATATATGATTTTATAATGTAGTATATCATACAATGAAATATTCTTCCTTTAAAGGAAGGGAGATGTTAAACAAGGAAAGACATGAATGAACCTTAATGCATATTGCTGAGTGAAATAAGCCAATCTGAAATAGCTGAATGCTGTAGGATTCTAATTTATATAGCACCTGGAAAGAGCTAAACTAGAATACTAGCAAATGCCTGCTATTGCTAAGGGCTTCTGGAAAGGGAGCATGAATAGTTGGATTACAGTGGATATTTTATGGCGGTGTGGATGCTGATATGAACCATGGTAATAAACAGTTGTGTCACTATTTGTTTATTAACAAATGTACCATAATAAATCATTTACTAATAGGTGAAATTGTGTTGGAGGGGGAGCAATATGGCAAAATGCTATAATTTTCTGCTCACTTTTAATGAGGTAAAACAATTTTATTTAAATAAATTTGCCTAAGAAATGTAAGAGAGAGAGAAAGAGAGAGTTAGTTTTCAAGAGAGATCATGGGCTTTTTCATGGGGGAAAACCAACAGTACAAATCTCAGATTGAGATGCAGGTCAATCTCTAGGATAGAGATGGAGAATGAGCCTTGCAGGTCTCTCTAAAGCTGGGTTTACAGTACAGTTTATTCCAAAATACCTTGGCCTGGAGTTTTGCACATGCAGAAAAGTTAATCTGGGTGTTGTGTCAGGGAAAGGTCTTGGGTTCTTAAAGATTTTCATATCCCATTTGTAACTTTAGATTCTCTTTCTCTGGGAGGGGGCCACCCTTCTCTGAGTGCTGCCTCAATTCCTGCATCTGGCTGGTAACTCCTTTTCTCTATATTCAACAGTTTAGTATTTGCATCTCACAGGGTTGTGTTATTAATCATATTAGACTAGTTTAGAGTTAGATAGATTCCCCAAATCTTGTTCCCAGGCCTCCTGTCTGTCTACAATATCTCTCCCTAAAGGTTTAGCCACCTTAAATCTATATTATTTTTAATTTTTATTTTGATCATATTGACTTACATATCTTTCACAGTAGTATTTTAGGTACATATTAACATTGAATCAGGGGAATACCCATCACCAAATTTGTCCTCCCCCCAATCCCGGTTCCCTTCCTGCAACCCATATCCCTCACCATCACCCCCCGGGGTTCCTAGAGTAGGTGGTTCCCTCTTTGTTTAGCTTACTGTTAGTGATTATATATCTGTTTGGTCCTGGTACCATCCCTTGTTTCCCCCTCTAATTGAGAGGTGGAGCTAGATAATTTGAGTTATGTGTTTTTATTTGAAGGAAAGAAAAGCAATAGAATGGGGTAAAAATAAATACATTTAAAAAATGAAGGAAAGGAAAAATCAAAGAAGCTGAAAATGGGTGGAGTCCTTCTAGAGGCTTTCAACCTCAGTTTGAGAGAGGACATGAAAAAGGTAATTGAAGCACCACAATACAGAAACAAATATCAAATTAAATATCCAGTGAGTACTAAAGCAATAAAAACAAGCACCATACAATAGTCTCTGTCCTGAAATCAAACCATGCTGGAGTGCAAAAAGAAAGATAAAGATAAAATAAAATAAAATTGGAGATATCAACTTCAATATCTATACCAAAATAAAGAAGTAAAAAAAAATTAATCAATCAATAAATATAAATGTGGATAAAATGATTATTTTGTGCCTTTTTTTCCTTTTTCCCCCCTGCATAGACACAGTAACTATTGGGGATATTATAGAGGGAATTCCCTTGGCCTAGGAGATTCAGGGTTTCTCCACCTTAAATCTTTAATGGGGCACATAAGTAAAGATCCATCTTCTATAGCTACTTTACTGCTCACAAAGGGCATGGACTTGCCTTTGTAAGAGAGTAAAATCTTATGTTAACAGTATTGATGGGGCCAAGCTAATGGTTTATTGGATTTCAAAGTTAGTCTAAAAAAGAGATCAAATTAAACAGTAGTTAAAAATAAGTGAGACCCTGGAGATATTGAAAAAAAAAACTTACCCTGGTAGAGAAATGGGCAGATCTACGAAAAATGGCCAGAGCATAAGCCTTTGTTCCTTTCATTTGCAATTTAATGAGTTCTGTAAAAGAGTGTTAGCTCCCATTTTGCTAGCATTCCATACAAAGGCATATAAGGATAAAAAGATTGTTGCTTACCTTTTGAAGATAAGACTAATGTCTAGTTTTTCTAAAAAAGAAAAAAAGAAGTTTAAATTACTTAAAACTAGATTCACAGGGGTAAGTAGACTTGTTTTCTATCAGAGTCCGATCATTGGCTGAGACAGAAAGAACTGACTTTACCTTGGAGAGATGGGCTCAACTAGTAATTCTAATAAGTTTTCCAGCAGTGGGAGTGCTCAGAATAACTTGGTTAAAGTCCCTTCCCCCTTAATCAATAATTTATCTAAATGGAATCCACCTTTCCAGGTTTTTATTTAAGACCTAACTACCAGACTGATTTTGATTGGAGGCAATTCTCCATTTGGGTGAGGCAAAAACATTTCTATATTCTTGACCTGCCTACTACAGTTATCCTCAATGAATAATATGCTAACGATATGGAGATTCCTCCAAAAACCTGGAAATTTTGCTCCCATATGATCCAGCTATACCATTCCTTAGGAATACAAAATTACAATACAAAAATCCCTTCCTCGCACCTATATTCATAGCTGCACTATTTACAATAACCAGACTCTAGACATAACCAAGATGTCCTTCAATAGATGAATGGCTAAAGAAACCATGGTACATATACACAATGGAATATTATGCAGCCATCAGGAAAAATGAAGTCATGAAACTTTCCTATACATAGATGTACATGAAATTTATTACACTGAGTGAAATAAGTCAGAGGGAGAGAGATAGACACAGAATAGTCTCACTCACCTATGAGTATTAAGAAAAATAAAAGCCATTTTTGCAATAATCCTCACAGACAAAGAGATAAGGGCTGGAAGTTCCAGCTTACCACATGAAGCTCATCACAAAGAATGGTGAGTTCAGTCAGAGAAATAACTACATTGAGAACTATCATAACAATGTGAATAAATGAGGGAAGTGGAAAGACTGTCTAGAGTACAGGTGGGGATGGGGTGGGGAGGAGGGAGATTTGGGACATCGGTGGTGGGAATGTTGCACGGGCGAAGGAGGGTATTATTTACATGACTGAAACCCAACTAAAATCATATTTGTAATCAAGGTGTTTAAATAAAGATATTAATAAAAAAGAATGATATTCTTAAGTCTAGGCTTTCTGAATCCAATAAAAATAGTTAAAAAAGGGCCCACCATACAATAATTCAAAGTGACTAAGTTGAAGTTTGGCCTGAGACACTATTCTGTATCTGAGAATGGTTTAGTTAGTCTGCTAATTTTATATGTAGACTAGCACTGATCATAAGGTTTATTATAAATAGATACATAATGTTATTAATTCATCTCTATTGGAGAACTAAAAGCTTGACAAACATGGAGAAATGTGAAATGAGAGCACAATTGTGGAACTTAAAGAAGCATTGATTTCTCAAAGTTTGAGACACTGGCAGATCCTATTTCTGGTTTGGATTTTCTTTCCTGGACATGCTCTCACTGCACCCTCACAGGGTGGAAAAAGGAAGCTCTGGTGTCTTTTCCTCTTTCTACCAAGGCACTAATCACATTTGATCCACTCTCATAACCTCTTCTAATTTTAAGCTCCTCCCCAAGGCCTCACCTTCTATTGCTAACTCATTGATTTATAGGGACAGGCACAACTATTCAGTCCCCAAACACTTTAGAGCAGCATGACTTAAAAACAAATTTCCTGGACTCTGCTTTGTTACTTTTCCTCTAAGAGGGGAATGATGTATGGGTAGTTGTCACATTTGGTGCTCAGAAGATTTAGTGGGTCATTGGCAAAGCGATGTCTTAGCATCACACCTGACACTTGGTCACTATTATGGAATGAGAACTGTACTTTAGCAGGAGGCCATATGTTCTAGGCTTGCCCAGGTTGTCAGTGTCAAGGTCCATGAATCTTGGCTCATGCCATTCCTCATAGATACACTTGAGTTAGCCCTGAAATGATTTCTGTCACTGTTTATTGAGTATCTACTAGGTGTCAGTTACAGATAGGGTATGCATTGAGGAAATGACAGCATTTCCATCATGAATAGTGTCATTTGCATGGAAAGATCAAAGCCTTTCTCTGGAGAATTAAAGAAAATGAAAATCCTGAATGCCATTATTATTTAGTTCATGCTTGTTTTCTATTGTTTGTTATCATTATTCACAATTTCGTTTTAGAGTCAATAATTTTAGCTTGCTATTCTCATTTTGTTTTAATTTCTAGTCTATTTTTTGTCTTGTTTTGTTTAGGGGGTCACACTCAGCAGTACTCAGTCATTACTCCTGGTTCTGCACTCAGAAATCACCCCTGTCATAATTGGGAGACCATATGGGATTCCCTGGATCAGACCCTGGTTGGCTCTATGCAAGGCAAATGCTCTACTTGCTGTACTAGCCTCAGAGTCCATGTTCATTAAATGTCAATCTTTTCAAATATAATCCTATTTCCTGTTTTCTGTGTCTACTTGGGGGCTCCCTTGCAGTGTTTTGAGTGCTGGAGGTAGCACTTGACCTGAACTCCTAAGCTTGACAACTAGATGCTAAGTTCAGGAACACAGAATACTTGGACTATATTGGCTCTATGCTTTAAAATTGATGCTGTTACTATGAAAAACATACCTTTTGCTTCTAGATTATTTTTTATCTTACCTGTTTATTTTTTCACATTTTATCAATAATTTCAGTTGAAATATTTTTATTTCATAATTTTACCTTTGTTTTAATTACTTTTTAGCTCATGACATTGATTCAACATGTTTTTTTATTTTTATACTTAATGTTTGTTCTTCTCCTTACCAACTTCTTGCCTGTTGAAATTATGACAGGTGAGGTGTATTCTCCAGGAGGGATAGAATAAGACGGTGAGGGAAATAGGAGTTTCTCTAGACTTCTGAATTAATATAAACAGAACGCCTGAATGATGACCAACCCTATGTTGGGGCTAGTTCTTTCTCTTAAAGGAATTTCTGGGTTGTAAGAGAACACTAAAAATATACAATAAAATATGTGTAACAAATTGAGATTTGACATGAACAGATTAAGGAGTTTTGTCTTCATGTAATAATGAATGAATGAATTCACATTAATTGAGGAAGGGAGAAAAAAGGACAAAAAGAAAGAAGGAAGAAAGGGAGACTGGGGGAAGGAAGGAGGGGAAATAGGCAAAAAGGGAGGAAAGGAGGAACAAAAGAAAGGAAGAAGAAAAAAGGAAAGGAAGGCAGTAAGGGAAGGAATTATATTGGACTTGAAGTTTGGAACGACAGGTTCGGAGAATAGAAGGAAGCCTGGACACAAAAGTGAAATCTTTATAAACAACTACAGAACAGTTGTCCTGTGGGGATTTCTGTCTGCCAGGCGGTTTGGGAACAGAATCACAAGGGGAATCAACACAAAAATGCAGAGGGGGAAACATTATACATAAAACCGCCATTTTGTGATGGGTTGAGCCATTGGATATCAATTTGTTTTCAAAGTGAATGCTTTTAGGACAATATCATGTTTAAACCTAGGATGGCACATGCACGGTTTACTTGACCTCTACTACATTTGACTTTAATCTTCTCTATCCTGTTTCACAGGGGGAAAGAGTTAGGAGGACTTAGAGTGGGGCTTGGGAATGGCACAGACAGTTGAGTATGATTGAGAACTTATTTGAGATGAAATCACAGGGCAAGTGGGAACTTCCTTGGCCAGAGGAGGTTGTGGATGCCATCCAGGTGAGACTACTGCATGTAAAGAATCTTCTCTTTTGCTTCTTATAGAGAAAACCCCAGGACAGGAAAGGAAAGAAGGAGGAGGAGGAGGGGGAAGAGTCAGACACAGATGAAAAATGCACAATCTGCTTATTTATGGTGGAAGATGGAGAAGATGTGAGGTAGGAGGCTGACCTGGGTTCTCTTTCCTTTTCCTGGGGGTGTTAGTGATCATCACATTTTGAGTGTCTGGTGCTTACTTGCCCCCCCCCATGTGTGTGTGTGTGTGTGTGTATGTGTGTGTGTGTGTAATGTGCCAATGCAATCATTAAAGTTGTAGTGGAGGGTCTTGTAGAATTCTCTAGAAGCACAGTGCCTATGGATGTGGACTCAAGAACTCAAAAGGTAAGAAAGCTATTGCTGTTTAGCCCAGATGGATCTAAGTGTGTCAAAATCATGACTTTATTTAAAGCTTATATCAAAGATATTCCTAGAGGAAAAAGAGTACTTGAGACTTCTCTTTACTGTCTTGTCTACTCAATGGAGCACAGCCTCCCTCAAGAACCAGGATACCAAGACAATTCCCTAGTGATCCTGGAGTAAGTTTCCTGGTTCTTGAGCATCCCTGGCCCTCTCCATGTCCCATATCTCTGAGTTTCTCTCTTTCTTTCTAGGCGTCTCCCCTGCATGCATCTCTTCCATCAACTATGTGTAGACCAGTGGCTGGCCATGAGCAAAAAATGCCCCATCTGCCGAGTGGACATTGAGAAACAACTGGAAGCTGACAGCTGAGGGGAGAGTTATCCAGTAGACAAGCCATTTTCCTTCACCAAGTCCTCCAAGGCCATAGCTCTTCAGCCAAACTTTGTCTTCTGAGCCATTTGATGTAAAGGATGCACCTGCAAGCACATTTTGTGGAAAGAGTTAATGGAGTCAGTGTCAGAGGGGAAGGTGGAGTGGGGACTAAAGAGTGACTTTGACCTTCTTTTGGAATGTGTCAATGGTTGTCCCTGGGGATAGTCCTGTGAAACTCTGTGCCTCCAGCCTCTGGCTCCTTGATAACTGTGGCAAATCACTTTCTTCTTCTGTGCCTCAGTTTCTTCTCCTTGGAGGTGGGAGATGCAGCACACCCACATTTCCACTTCCTCTACCTCACTGGATGACGTGAGGATTCAGACTGTCTGCCTGGTTCATTCTGTGTCTCTCTGGGAACCCTCTCAAGAGTTGAGGGTTGGAGGCTGGAGAGACAGAGAGTCCCGAAAGTTCTTAGTGATAGCAAATAGGGTATCTTTATTCCTAAATTATCCTTTGATTTTTCTGAACCTCTTATTAAACAGACAGCTGTGAGGACAGGAGAATAAAAACATGAAAAGTCACTAGATTCCAACACCATCTCAATATCCTTTCTCCATAAATCTGGGAGGAGGGGAATAACTACTAGCTGAACTCTTCTCTTCCCTGGCCCCTCTCATTTGAACATCCTCCCCCAAATTCCCACCCCATTCCTAGCTCATGGTCTTGCAGGTGAAAAGAAAGATTAAGGATTAGCACATAGTTGAGGAAATTCCAATTCTTTAGAAGATTTGAGTGTGCGTGGCTGCCTAGGGGAAAGTCATGGCCAAAGAGAGAAAAGACCTGAGAGGTACTTTACTGTTGATAGATTATTTGGATCTTACTGGAGCTGGAAGAGTCAGGAACATGGCTAATGGATTCCCCCAGGAGCTTCTTCAACCCAGCATACTTGTTTCCCTGATCTCCTGGTACTCCAGATGTTTGTTACTGGTGCCGTCTGGTGCAAAGAAGGCATGTCCCCTTGAGCAGCATGTTCCCTGGAAGTGAGCAAACAAAAGGAATGTGGCTTGAATCAGACTAAAAGCAATGTGAACACCATGGTCCAGTTAGAGTTCCCAATGTAAGCACTGTATTCAGAACCAAAGACTGAACCTCCAGCAATGATGGCACCAGTGATTCCACCATAATTCTGCACTAGAAATTCAGGGAAAGCTCCTTGCCAATAGGCCCCAGAATTGGGTGCTCCCACCCATGCATCCTCCTCTGCCCTGATGGTAGTGACCAATCCCTCTCATCTCCCTTTTCAGGTTAGTCCTCTCCAAGGCTGTCTGAGGCTCTGCAGATAGGAGGAACACATGGAGCCATGGAGAGCTAGATCTTGGTTTGTGAATGCCTCTTCTAGCTCTTCCTAGCAAGCCCCTGCTTCTGTCTGGGATCCAGTTTCTTTAGTGGTCATACAAGAAGTGGGGCTGCTAAATTCCATCCAACACCCACATTTTCTGGCCTCCTGGCAGAGTTGCACACCTTTCAATTGGAAAGTGACCTGGACTTATGGAACTTGTTGATATTCCAAGTGTGATGACATTTTTCCAAGGTGCAGTGGATATCAGAATATCTCC